>JAHDVE020002593.1:0-48855 GCA_022606495.2 Halesus radiatus
CGGTAAAGAAATTAATTGGTTTGTTGATTATCTATCAGAAAGAACGCAAGTAACAAAATATAGTGGTATAATATCAGATCCACGTCATACTAGTAAAGGCGTTCCACAGGGATCTGTCCTAGGTCCATTGTTATTCATTATATATATGAATGATATTGTTAAAGTTTTAAAGCATTGTGCCATTAAATTATTTGCTGATGATACATTGTTATATATAGCCAGAAAAAAATTACAGGATGCCATTGAAGAGATACAAAATGACTTAAATAATGTAACACTTTGGTTAAACATAAACAACTAAAACTGAATATTATGAAAAATTATTTCTCTTTGCAAAACAAAAGAAAACTAAATTTCTGATTATTGATAGTCAAGGTGGAACCGAACATGCAATACTAACCATTGATAACATAAAGATAAAAAGATAGAAAGGGTTAACAGTATTAAATATTTGGGTATAATATTAGATGATAAATTAAAATTCGACAAACACTTCGAATACATATCTAAGAAAATTGCTAAAAAGTTGGCTTCCTAAAAAGAATTAGGAATAACTTGGATCTCAAGACAACGCACCTTCTATACAATTCTATTGTAACTCCTCATTTAAATTATTGTTCTAGTGTTCTATTCTTATGTAACGAGGCCCAAAATAATAAACTACAGGTTATACAAAATAGGGGAATGAGGATGATTCTAAAATGTAATATCTTTACTAGAGTTAAAACTATGTTACAAAACTTAAATATGATGACAACTAAACAATATATAATATATAATACGTTAACAATGATGTACAAGCTTAAAAATAACATGCTCCCTAAATATCTGCAAACTAATATTATGTATCATGAAAATATTCACAATTATCCTACGAGGAGTTGCCGAGACTTCAGGCTTCCCAAAACAAAACTTACGTGTACACAGAACGGCGTGTTTTATAAAGGGCAAAAACTTTATAATAACCTACCAAATTCCATAAAGGAAGCCTCAAGTCTTGACACTTTCCGTAAAACATGTGCTATATACATAAAGAAAAATTTATGACTTGTATTTCTATTTGTATTAACTGTATTTCTTAAACCCTATTTTTTTTTGAACTGGGGTAACTGTATTTCTTTTTTTTTATTAACTGTATTCTTTCCATTATAATTTTATGACTCTATTTATTTTATTATTTATCTTATATGTTTTTTATTACTAGATGTATGAAAATTTGCTTACATCTAAATAAAGTTACAAAAACAAAAAACAAACTTTCTAAACTTTGTAAACTTTGTAAACCTTGTAAACTTTGTAAACTTTGTATATTTTGTAAACTTTGTAAACTTTGTAAACTTTGTAAACTTTGTAAACTTTGTAAACTTTGTAAACTTCGTAAACTTTGTAAACATTGTAAACTATGTAAACTTTTTAAGCTTAGTAAACTATGTAAGCTTTGTAAACTTTGTAAACTATGTATGCTTTTTAAATTTGAAAACTTTCTAAACTATATAAGCTTTGTAAACTTTGTAAATTTGTAAACTTTGTAAACCTTGTAAACTATGTAAAGTTTGTAAACTTTGTGTACTTTATAAACTTATATAAATTGATGCATGTATAATTTTGTAAAAAAGGAATATGGTACATCAGAAAGTTTACGTCTGACTGACAGAGACTGTAGTTCATAGTGCGAAATTCGATCATTGTGCCTTCCAAATTGATCAGATAAACCTTCACGATATCCCATCACACGGATTAATTTTCTTCGTATGGATTCGATTCTGTAATTATGAATCTCGTAATTAGGAGACCAAATAGTGGATGCCTATTCCAAAATACTTGGCACAATCCATTTATATAATGCTGTAACGACTAACCTTCTTCAGGACAGTTAACTATAACTAACTAACAGTTTATAAACTAACCTAACTTCAACCATTTAAATTACGTATTGGGTTAAGACCCGGTAATACCTAACTCAACATTGTTTGAAAGGGAGATATGTTAATACGGAAGAGAAAGGGAGCGCGTTAATATAAATGATGCTTAGGGCGTAAGCGATAGTTCTAAGAATATTCAATAAAACAAGACATAATTGAAAAAGAAAAAAATCCCCAGACCACGGACTTTTGTAATTTTCATCACTAAGTGTTTTTATTAATTCATTTTGTTCGTGTTTAATTCGTAAAACTAGATTTAATTTAAAAAAATTCTCGAAGCACTTCTGGAATGCGCTTTTCGGTATGGCCATCAGCTCATTCTTCGATTCTGACTTTATCTCATCAATTGTGGCAAAACGCTTTCCTTTCATTGGTCTCTTCAGTTTCGGGAATAGGAAAAAGTCGCAGGGAGCCAAATCTGGTGAATACAGTGGTTGAGGCATGATTTCGGTGTTGTTTTTGGCCAAATAATCACGAACAAGCATTGATGTGTGAGCTGGTGCATTATCGTGATGCAAAATCCATGATTTGTTTTTCCACAATTCCGATTGTTTGAGCCGTATTGCTTCACGCAAACGTTGCATAACTTCCTTGTAGTATTCCTTAATAACCGTACGACCTGTTGGCAAGAACTCATGATGCACCACGCCATTGTAATCGAAGAAAACATTGAGCAAAACTTTCACATTTGATCGAACTTGGCGTTCTTTTTTCAGTCTTGGCTCTTCTGGCCGCTTCCATTGGGATGATTGGGCCTTGGTTTCGACGTTATAACCATATACCCACGTTTCATCACCAGGTATGACCCTTTTAGAGCGATACTAATGCGACGTTGCTTTTGCTCAAAATTTAGCAATTTCGGAACAAACTTCACTGCCACACGTTTCATGCCCAAAACATCCGAAAAAATTGCATGGCATGAGCCGATTGATACGCCAACATCCTCTGCAACTTCCCTAATAGTGATTCGACGATTTTCCAAAACCATTTTCTTCACTGTTTCGATATTTTATTCGTTTGTTGACGTGGTTGCAACTCCAGGACGCTCATCGTCATTAACATCTTCTCGGCCTTCTGTAAAGCGCTTGTACCACTTATAAACACTTTTTTGAGACAAAGTAGACTCGCCGAATGCCACAGTCAGCAGTTTAAGTGCGTTGGAGCACTTTATTCCATTTTTAACGGAAAATTTAAAACATATTCTTTGAATCGAAGAACACACAAAAACGTGACTAACCTTTCCAGTTGTCAAAAACAAACCACTAATCCAAAATGGCTGATAATGCTAACATATGATAAACATATGTGTACCAACATAACAAAAAAAATCGATAATCGAATGTACACAGACCGCGAAAATTCAAAATTCACATTTTCTTTTGAACACACCTCTATTCGAGTACCTCTATTGAAGATTCGAGCACTTTTCAAATTAAATATGAAAATACTTTTTTTAGAAAAAAATGCTTATGAACAGAGATCTTTTTTCCTGATAACCGTTTTAATATAGCTATTTATAGACTGTAGACTGTAGATTTCAGCCTCCAAAGTTAGCCACCCTTCCTGCAAGGGCGTTTGTGAAGCCTTACGTAAAATTATTTGAATTTTGTAAATTTGTTGAATGAATTTTAGTATGAGGTATTGAGTGGAGTTAAGTGGTTTCCGTGTCAGTCTGTATTAGGGGTTAATATCTTTTCTATTTCAGATCTACCTGTGTAACGTATCCAGCGTTTTAAATGTATTAATGTTGTTGTGATTTTTGAAGGAGAGTGGGATTTTATTAGAGTTTAGTACTATAGTATAAGAAGTGATTTTGTTCAAATGTTGTATTTTTGGTTGCTTGTTGAATGTGTTTTTGACTCTGAGATATTGTGTTTCTAATGTGGTTTGGTATCATTTTTTGTATTTATGAATGTGAAGTAGGATTGTTTCATTTTGGCAGAGATCCATGTAGATATCTTAATAAAATAATATCATATTCTAATAGTTATTGGCAAAGAGCCATGTAGATCTTATCTTACATACGGTAGCATAGTACATACGGTAGCATAGTACATACTGTAGCATGCTACATACAGTTGCATACTACATACAGTAGCATACTACATACAGTAGCATACTACATATAGTAACACACTACATGATAAACATAAAGTAATTAATTACTGATCACACAAATTAGAGTTGAAATCTCTGTATCTTAGTCTCAGTGCATAGTTTTGGGCGTCATCGTACGGTCGTGTAAAAAGAATCCTGTAATGTGTTTTCGCGATTATACAGGTATACATATCTATAGTATAATAATAAATAATAACATTTTATTAATAAATAACATGTCCATCCTCTCTTCATTCCCTAATTTACACACATACTCAAATGTGCCCAAAGTCTGGCAAATATTCCCAGTACTTTTTATCAACCGATATTGGACCGTGAACTGAATTATTTTGATCCTCCCACTCTACGAGGTGTCCTCATCCCGACAGAGATGCCTTCACTTCAATAAAGTCTCAAATTGTCCGTCATATTGAAGGTATAGTCTAAAGGATCTTCACAACTGAGGTACCTGCCTCTTTAACATGCCTCAGGCAAATTTCATCTTTGGGGATACTTCGTGGAGGGTCTTTATACGGAAATAAATTAGTAAACCTGGGTCTTGAAGATACCCATGATGTAGGAGGGAGGATACACAGAAGCCGGCAAAATATTCCTCACTCTAGTTGTTGAGCAAGTCATGTTAACAACGACCTGTTCCCGTGTAGAATGACGACCGTGTGCAAGTGTCCACCACGCGCTTGGCGAGTCTCCCAGCTTTACACTAATGCTGAACAGATCAATGACGCCAACTCTTCGCAGTACCTTCCATTGAAATACCGGCAGAAAATGCTCAACTGACAGATTGCATTTCGTCCGTTAATATAGTGGAATCGTCCATAGCTCTGTGCACACACCGCGCCCCTAGCGATCGAGGCAGCTCCCAACCGACTAATAATGTATTGTAATAATGTAGCAGTCAACTGGCAAACGACATCAACTGCGACCGTAATAATATTTCGGGCCATTGCATTTTTTTTGTTATTATTGTGTGTTTTATTGGTTCCACGTAGTGACCGCTATTTGCAATAATGGCGCAATCAGATATAATTCAAAACATAAAGGGATTTTTATATTTTGCTTTTAATGAATTTTCCTTATTTAGTTTCAATGCATATTTTTTCAATGCTGACTGCTGACTGCTGACTGCTGACTGCTGACTGCTGACTGCTGACTGCTGACTGCTGACTGCTGACTGCTGACTGATGACTGCTGACTGCCCGCTGGACGGCGCCACCGACGCTTGTGATTTTACCAATAATTATCCATTTGTTAAATTTGGTTTCATCATTTCTTATTAAATGAACGCGCAAAACATTGTTATTTCTCATTCACTTTCTAATAACGTCATCTGTTTAACATTATGTAGTTTTGTTGGTTCATTCAGTAGCTAATGTAAGAAAGTTGTCATGTTTTTGTAGTAGGAATCTAACCTGTGCTAATGTCTCATTGATATAAATTGTTTAGGATATTTTCTTTGCGAGTAATCATAAAAATATTATAAATTGTAATGTTTTTTCCGTCACCTGTATTTTTAAATAAACCGAGCGGAACACCCGTTCACGGCTGATCTTGGCTTCATGAGGACGGGTCGTTTCGCCGACTCGTTCTGGTGTAAGTCGGCTCGTATGTGGAACGAGTTTTCCTCCTACATTTAATCCGGGCCTCTTCAAGACTCGCATTAACATATCCCTCCTTAAGCTCTCTCCTTAACCTGCCTCACAACATTGCTCAACTGGGTGGGGATATACTTCCCATGTACATGGTCCGTGTCCCATAAAATTAAGATAAACAACCAAGTTTTCAGATTTTAATGTGTAATTGTTTCATGTAAATTATGCAACAATGTCTGGTTGGTTCAACCGTCACAAACAGACGATAAGATGACCACATCGCAGTCCTCAACCACCGATTCTCGGCCCGTTTGTCGGAGTTGAATCAAATCGAAATGACAATTGTCAAACTTCTAAATATCGAACGGTTGCGATTTCAAAAGTGACCAGGATTGAAACATGATTGTACAAGGTCATTTGACCGCTATTTGTGTATCGGTGTACTCCCATGGCTAGGACAAGGGCCATACCTCCCATCACCTTGTATTGGTGTACTCGCATGGCTAGGACAGGGGCCATACCACCCATCACCTTGCGGGCGGCTCTTATGCCGTGGCGTGGTCGTGGCACCGAGCTTTTAACCTTACAAAGGCATGGCTTATATTCCGCATTGGCTTACTCTAATGTGTGCTTTGCAGGATGTCATTATGAGCCGCCTCACAGCCAGCAACGGACGCAGGGTGGCCTGCACCTTGGATTTCAAGGGAACGCCTAACGCCTGCACGGTACTCTTCCTCCGCATGGCCCACTACGTTCATGGGTGGAGAGCGTGGTGTGGCCATGACAAAGCTCTAACTGTCCATCCGACCGCCCCTTTATAATATATTTACTAGTTGGGAATGTGCGTTGTGTGGACTGTCTGGACTGCGCTATCCACCTGTCTCTGTACAGATATCTGAAGTCTGTACATGAGAGCACACCGCGATGGGTTCAAAGTTCACTTTAACAAATAAATATATATAAAATTACTGTGCACCTATCATTTATTTTAGAATAATATCTTCTTTCTGTCTTGTTTGGTGTGTGGAAGTATTATTGTGGTGTAGTTTGTCTCTAACTAAAGTGAGGCGGTAGTAAATTGTTAAAAACCCTAAATTATAATTAAAAAGTTGTGTAACACTCATTATATCTAATTCCTCGAGCATTTTCTGTATTGATTTATATTTATTTCTCTTTAAAATTAGTCTCATTGCTCTATTCTGGATTATTTGGAGTTTTTTTTGGCTACCTTCACTAATTAGATAGAGAACACATAATTCTTATGCCACACACTTAGGTCTAGTTGTTTCAACTCTCGTCGTATTAATTTTACATCGTCATAAATCCGCCGAACACCATTTTGAATTAAACTTTCGTTAGCCGTCGATTCTGTACCCGTTTCATCATTTAATTAAATACTGAGTGGCATAGAAACTGGCGGTTTACTGGGGTCGTTATTAGAGGCAAATATAAAAACAAAACGAATAGCGCCGATCGCCAATTTGTAGTCACATAAAATGTGATGGGAGTTCATAAAACATTGTTAAACTTACTAGTCGAGCTAGAATTGATAACCAAGGAATTTAACAATGTTGTTGTCTTTAACAACAAAAACAAAACAAAGTTAAAATAAAAGAAACATTATGTTTCAGTTAGACCACTTTGTCACGTGAAGTTTGAAGTTTCCATCAGAGAATATTAAAAACTAACTTATGATAAAATATTGACACATATACTTTAGTTGAGTGTTGTAATCAGAGCGATTATTGGGGAAAATACAGAATGGGATTCACATGTTAATTTGGTTATTTGTACCAGCATATGATTGAGTGTCATTAATCATTTCTTTGCTTTTGCAGAAGAATCACTAAAACTCAGCCAGTGATCTTGAAATGATTGCGTCTCCCGAGAAGTTATTTAAGCATCTTAAATGTTCTGTGACTCTATAAATATAAATATTAGAGTCACAGAACATTTAAGATGCTTAAATAACAATAACTTCTCAGAATTTGCCAATCATCTAATTTCCAAAGATCACACTTTTAACAAGGACACAGGGGTTACAATTCTTCACCGTAACAATAAAAGCAAAAAATTGGATAACTTAGAAGCAATCGAAATTAGAAAATCCCTTAATAATAATGCTAGTATTTTAAATAACCAAATTAACTTATCTTTTAGTCCCATTCTGAATATTTTCCCAATAAATCGCTCTGTTCTTCCCGAAAATCCTACAATTATCCCTACCTATTTGCTTACCCCCCACTCCAACACCTAAAATTTATATGTCTTGTCAATATTTTATATCATAAGTTAGTTTTAATATTCTCCTGATGAAGGAAGGGTGCTTCCGAAACCGGTAGAGTTTTGATAAAATAAAAGTGGTCTACAACAAATTTATGTGTTTTTTATTGTAAATTATGGCGAGCCACAAAGTTAATGCTTTTTACAAATATGTAATTAAAAAAATGTTTGTGGACAACTTTTGAATACTTGGAACACGTTAGTAGATGAGTATGTGTATTTGGAAAGTATGTTCATGAGAGATGTGAAGGCTTATAAGAATATTGAATGAATGATGTCGGAAAAAGTGGTAGGGATGGTTATAACAATATTAATTCTTAATAATTATGTTATTTTCACCTTAAAATTACACCAAGTTTACTAGAATTCACAACCACAAAACTTTACTCCAAACCATTCTGAACCCCGGGCAAGGCCGGGTACACGTCAGCTAGTATTATAATAAGACGACCATGACTCAATTCATATGGCTCTAGAAAATAATTGAATTAAAACGATTAGCTGCGATCGAAACACGAATATTTTAATCAAGACAACAACAATAGTCATTATTGAGATTTTAATTAAATATTACATTAGAATCCTTTTCAGGCGACCAGAGGCAGGTGTGCAATCTACTCTGCGGTAATATGGTACACTACGTACACCTACAAACATATAATAATAGTAGACTCGCCTTAAAAATAACCGACCACACCAGAATCGTGAGTTAATTCTGTACTTGTTTATTGAAGTTTAGTGACGACTCAAATGTCACGCCCAAGTTTTAAATTCAAGTTGTGTAATAAGGCGTCGTTATTGATGTGATACGTATGTGAAATTTTATTTTTGTTCTTTGTGAAGGAAAGTCCAGTGCATTTATTTTCATTAAAATATAAATCATTAAGTGTGCACCATTCATGAAATGATGACAAAACGTTTTGCAAATGGGTGCAATATTCTATTGATATGATTTTATACAGCTAAGGTCATCTGCAAAAGGGAGATATTTTGAAATTTTAATTTTTAGAATCGTGTCGTTAATAAAGATTAAAAACAGCAAGGGTCCAAGATGAGAGCCTTGTGGAATTCCAGATGTTACAGTCATAAGATCCGCGGAGTATCCCCCTACAATTACTTGCAGTGATAATGTATCTTTAACGAATCGCCAATACACAATTTAAAGTACCTAGTTATGTACAAACAGAAAAAAACAAATATATTATTGCGTTTTCCCAGTTGGCTTGAATTTGCGACCTCTGAACCCAGGTTAAATTTTACTGAAGATTTATAATGGAATTATTGGATTTTTTACAGCCGGAAAGAGATATTTTTTCAAAGTAGTCATAACTTTTCTTGGAAGGGGGTATTTGCAGGGTTCAAAAGTATCATGATATTTATTTAAATATGAAAGTATCGAATATACATCAATAAATATCAAAAAGTGATTAATGAAAATTATCTCTCTAGAGTTGCTATTGCTGCACGAGCAGTTAATAATAATTGCTAACAAAATGAAAGCAAAGTTGCTTTTTTTTTCTAATGGTCAACAGTTGTCATCAATGGTCAGACAATACCAAGGGTAATGTATTTTGAAAATGAGTTACAATTACAAACATACAACAACGCGAATTCCAGTAAACTTAAACATGGAGAAATGTGGAAATATTTCGTAAAACAGTTGATTTTTCAATGAAAATGTGACAACCAGAAAAAAATAAAGTGGATAGCAAACATTTCGTCCTGGAAAATTTTGAAATTTCGAAAAGGCATGTTTATACAGCGCCTTTGAGGCGCTATACAAGTCATCCAAGTATTATTATTATTATTATTATACTGCCGTATGCCTACTTGTACTTTACTTTATAACTTAGTTGATTTCAGATACTAAACACAATAGACTGAGATGAAAAATTGGCCAAATGATTCTCAAACGAGCTTCTCCAACTTAACAGCTAGCTGAGGAATTAAAACTGAAATCACGAAAGTGGTAGGTCTACTGTAAATCTGTGCAGTTTATAGCAGTGATGCAAAACTCGCAGCCTGCGAGCCTTTTCATGCGGCCCACTTGGCTAAATAAAAATCAACAGCATTCATTTATTAAGAACCGTTCGGATTTCCGGGTAGGTATGATCAAAATATTTGACGGTTTTTGTTGTTTTATAAAATACGAAAGGGTATCGCGAAAAACTCGTCCGACAGATGCAAAAAATTACAAGTTTTTACATGTTCTTTAAAATATCAAATTGATAAAAATCGAGAAAATTTATTGGTCTGACTTTGGAAATCGATAAAATTTCGCCTGCAGCGCTTATTGGGCGTTCTAGGATTGCTTTATTAAATGGTTACCGTTTTTTTTTAAATCCATGGAGGACTAAGTGCGGCTGGCGCAAGTGTGTGCATGAATGTGAATGATGCAAAGAGTTTGCACCAAGACCAAATTGTTTGTCGGTCCATCCTCTCTGCCTACCCCTGCGGGGAAACGGAGTGACGGTAAGTTAGTTAGTTAACACTAACGACGTCACTGACTGCGGCCCGCGAACGTATTGAAAATTGATAAACTGGCACTTCGGTTAGAGAAGTTGTGTATCACTGGATTATAGCCTTGTAAATTGGGCTTAACGTATTCAAACCATAGGGCCGCCGCAGAAAGGTCGGCAGTCGGCACCGCCGTGCCACCGACACCGCCACAACCACCAACGAGTTTTATACGGAGGCCGCCACTAAGATGGCCGCGGTGGGGGAAATAAAACACCGTTCCATTATACTCCTTAATATACATTATAAACTAAGCGGCGTTTTAAATGACTTGCCGAAATAACATATTACTATTACATTACGAGCGATGACAGTGTTTCTAGATTCGGTCATAGGACATGATTATCATCAGAGTTCTATCGTCAATGCGATGACAATTTATTTATGAAAACTTTTGCGAAAGGGGAAAAATGCAAAAACTTTGTAACTTTAATTTGACTTGGGTAATTTTTTTTGCAAGGTCGTGGCGTCGTGAAATAAGGGTATAGGTACAAGCAGGTCAATTAATGCAAAACCACCTCTACTCAGGCCGGGACACTGAATCAAGATGGCCGCCACTAAAGGCAGATGCGAATGGATTATCGGACGGTTCCGGGTAAACGGCCCAACACACTAACGACAAAATTCTCGTAAAAGTGAAGTCTATGTTTTGTTATGTAACGGCAGAAGGATCCTACGAGGATTCTAGCTACTCGTGAATAATAACGGTAAAAACGACACTAGCGCCACGTTTGCCACGATGGTAGCTTGCACGCCCACGCTCCCGCATTTCTTACCCGGCTTCCGAATCATGTACTACGGCTCGTAGAGCTCGCCCGGGCCATTCTTGGCTGCGGCCGCGACCATCGTGGCAAACGTGGCGCTGGCGTCGTTTTTACCGTTATTATTCACGAGTAGCTAGAATCCTCGTAGGGTCCTTCTGCCGTTACATAACAGTTTCAATCGAAGATTTTATATATAAATCACAAATAAATTTAAAATGGGGATCTGCTACCGCTACCTCAACATTTATAAAAAACATTTATCTATCGATTTCGTTGTTTTATTTTTAATTTATATTTGTTAAATTAAACATCTTTTAGCGATCATTTTAACATTTCCCGGCTACTTTGGATAGCCGACTTTATGAAAGTATTAAAAAAAACTTATTTAAATAATTTTTCTTTTTTTCTGGCCAATTTTGACACCATTCAGAAATCGAGCATACTTTTCCATTGTCCGGCACTGATAAATAAAAATTTATAACTTTCCAAAAGAGTAAATTAAAGTGGGATTAAAATGTAAAAGTTCGCCACTGTCATTAATTTTACTGTAGAAAATCTTATATGAAGTGGTTTCTAAAAATGTTTTGTTAATTTTGTGCAGAAAAAAAGGATAAAGATGTACATATTATTTAATAAAAACCAGATCCAGATATAATGTCAAAATTGCCTGGGTGAACGATGGTATACAAATTATAGACGGTCTCATATAAAAAAATATTAGAAGACAAAATGCTATTTATCAATAACATGAAAATCAGAACGAAGGCAAAAAGTACGGTCTGCCATCTATCGTCGAGACAAATAGCTGCGCAAAATGCCAGAGGGACAGCGCACACCATCTACCGGCGGCGCCCGAAGCTCTTCAGTGGAAAATCGACGCCGAACCCTGGGAAGAAAATGCCGCAGCGTGTAGGGGTGAAAAGCGCCGAATAATGCCAGGGTCTATTATACTGGAAAAAACAATTAAAAACACGCCAAAGCTTGCTTTGTTAATCGGGAAGCTCTTCAAAAATGTCGCAAAATATGCCTTATTGTATTTTCCGGTTCGAGAACAATTAAGCAGGAATAAAATAGAGAATAATATAGGTATGTACTGGATTATGATGTATACAAATCATTATGTCTGGAATCGTTTAGTGAGAGCTTTGCAGCAGGGACGTTCCGCGATACTTTTCAATTTAGCGATTTCCCAGCATAGAAAATGTCGCATAATCTTTGAATTATTTTTAAAAATATAAATTTTTTTTTCGTTTCTACGGTGTTATAAAAACAATTTTCTTAGAAAGAAAATATAAAGTTAGTAGGAATACGATAAAAAAAACAGTAAATCAAAACTTTGAATATCTAACTTTTTACTTGGTAAATCGAAAGAACAGTCGCAGAAAGCGACTGGATTGTGGAGATTTAGAACGCTACGAGTCAGTCTTGATCTTTAATGCCCTGTTCACATTGAGAGTAAAATATCCCCGTGTCTTTTTCTAGCCAATATGACGACAACTAAAAACCATTAGCGAAATTTTTTAGACATCTTTCAAATCGATTCCGATGATGGTTTTGTGATGCTTGATAAGAAATCTTCTAGTTGCAGCAACAGTTAGTAATGGTGTGGGAAGATGAAGGAAGGGATTTATTAACTCAGAAACTATTTAGTCTCGGAAACGATTCATTGCTCTTCCTCAATCTAACATTCTATTAATTATGGATACCATTCTACACTGTCTAGAATATCGAGACTCGTTAACTCAAGCCAGGGTCTTAAAAGAATATCCCTTAAAATATCAAATATCATGGACTATACCACTTGTTCAGGCTTTGACTTGAATGTTTTCTCAAGTGTATATTTTTGTAATTGCTTCATTTGGATTCATATTCATGTATTATGTATGTCCTATTCTTTTTCTGTGGCTCTTGTTTATCTCATTTCGTGTGGTCCAACAATATAAAAATAAATAATGAAAGAAAAAAAGACGAATACAAACGGATCCTTTATATAATCACCTAATTAGTGGCTTTAAATTGAAGATTATTTGTTACTTTTGCTTCACTAGTAAAATATTTAATTTAGTATGTAATGGCCTGGCCTGGCCTGCAAATAAAGACGTACCGCACATCGAAACGACGTGATTTATTTTCACTAATAAGTAATGTGTGTAGTGTTATGATGACGATTGGCGAGTCAGAGCGAGGCGAGAGGAGGCGAGACGAGGCGAGGCGAGGTAGCCAACACGATCCAAGGTCGCACCTTTCTACAGGCGAATTTCAGTCCCAATGCGTTCATCACTGGCCGCCGTTATTTAGGTACTCTGCTCGGTGGGCAGATTATAAACCTGATTTATATATAAACAAACATGCACGGTGATATTTGTACTAAATAATCGATTACTGAGAAGGGGTTCCAAGGAGGTAGAAAGAGGACAAACGTAGGTAGTATTTTGAAATGTTTTTTTTTCTGCAGAAATTCTGAGGAGTTGATCGAGTGATAGAATGGTTAGGCAATGAATATGACTAATAGCTTCCGCGGTGGTTACTAAGGGTTACTTAAGGTAAGGTTTGAAGAAATTGAGAAGGAGAAAGGGAAGAGGAAGGTTGAGAAGAATCCATTTAGCTAATCGCTAAACATAAGTAAATAACAGCCATTTCAACCAACATTCCGATTCTGAATGGTGGTCTTTCATGAACGCGATACAGAGTATCTTCGAGGCGAGAGTATTTCACTACATTCTTAGATATGAAAAAACTAAGTTACCACCACGTCGTTTCCCTGCATGGACAGACAGATATGCTGGAAATTCACACACTTCCTGTCTATTATTCCGAACTTTTGACATGAACCGTCTTCATCATATGGAACTCCAGTGAAAAATATTATGGCTTAAAAACTATATATTTATATAGATTAACAAACGCTGATTAAGAATTTATAAGTTTTATTATATATAATTACAGGCAGAATTTATAAGTTGTTATTTAAAAGTGAATAAAAAACCATCTTATCAAAACAATGTTTCGTTGGTACCTTTGGAACGTCACGCGGGTGTTCGCACCTAGATTCTTTATGTGTGACTGTATGACGTCACGTGGGTGTTCGCACCTAAATTCTTTACGTGTGACCGTATGACGTCACGCGGTCATCGCTCGGATTCCGGCCGTTTTGGTGGGCTTTAAAAAAAGAAACTTTGAGAATTAATTTAACTACGAAAACGAACTTTAAAACATTTTTTTTAAATACTGATATTTAAGTTAATTATGTTTGATTTTAAAAAATCTAATAAATGGACTGGAGTTCTTTTCGTGCCATAATATCTCGAATAACACGATTGTGTCCCGGATTTTGCTTCCATATACTTGCGCTCTGAAATCATAATACATAGTTTTGTGAATTTCGCTTAAACAAACCTTAGGATTGTTGACAGTTTGATAATGGCTTTGAACGCCGATACAGTTTGACAATGATAAATAAATAACTAAAATACCTACTAGCAGAAATAATAACAATAGTAATTTTTTATCACAAAATAAATGAAATTAAATGGAGTTCTACGAGATAAACACAATAAAAACAAATAAATTAGCCTCATGATTCCATAAAAAACGATTATACAGCTTCTGGATATTCACTGATTCTTATATGGAAATATCTCTTGAATATGGAGAGGTTAACTTTGAACGCAACAGTTCGCATTCTGTATACCGACTAAAATGATAAAATAATAATCATACACGTCATCGAAGTAGTTGACATCATCATCATTAGCTCTGTGGTAGAGCGGTAAGAGCTTTGACTCTGGGCCCAGAGGTCGATCGTGGTTTCACGACACGATACAGTGTAAATAGCATTCATTTGATGCTGTTTTCTACACAGAAATCAAATAAATCAAAAATAGTTGATTCTAACTTCATTCCAGAGTGGACGATACTCCCATTATCGACCTGATGGACGACCGATAGGATCAGATTAAAGAAGTTGTTAGGGATGAAACGAGATTTTTTTATGAGACTCACGAGAACTCCTTTGGAAGCCAGGAGGACTACATAGCCCTTGAGGTGATTTTTCACAAAAACGGCGGTATACAAATTATCCAATTATTATTATTATTACTATAGCCACATTGTAAGGCGGGTCAAGGAAGGGAATTAAGTAATTTGATAGTGTAGGTCTTGAAGAGGACTGCATCAAATGAAGGAGGAAAGACGGCAGCTCGTTGCAGAAACAATTCGTTTTACAAAATGGGTAATCGGGGAAACTATTCTTTCGACATCAACTATGGGTGGAAGGGGGGTTGTTTTGCGCATGTCAACAGAGTTTATTGATGGCGCAATTTGAATAAAGAAAATACGGATTTCCACACACACCATACAAGGCAAAAAGATATTAGAAAGAAAAAAATCCCAAACACAAAATTATTTACTGTATAAAGGCATTGAAATGTATAGCTTACAGTAATATAAAAAATGTATCTAAATTAAGAAGGTGGAACTGTTTTAATACTATTATATATAGATACTAAACATAGTAACATAGGACGTGATGTTTCTTTCGGTAGTTTTTCTAATTCAAAGAGTAAATAATAACATAGAGATGCCCTAACACGCAAGATGAAAAAAACAAATTAAGGGGGGAGGGGCGAGCTAGGCGTGCCGCTAATATAAGTTAAACAGCAAATAGGTTTTTTTTTAAAGTTCGACTTGTTTACAAAAACTGAATATTTTGTTAGGGCATTTAGTTTGACCCTTTTTATAAATGTTTTGTAATTTAATAAAATGAATAACAAATGTTTTGTGTAAACCACCCACTATTCAATAGAGAAATATCAACATGTTTCGGAAGCGTAGCTTCCCTCATCAGTTTACACAGTATACTAATAAATAATGACAAGAAAAGACAAATAATACACATAAAAAAAACAATAACGTAAGAATCGACAAATTACAAACAAAAACAAATGTCAACAATAAATTATGAAATTACGTAAGTAATTAATTAAAAGTGTAAAAGTAATCGGTAAAAAAACATATATTAGAAATTATTATTTTTTAAATAAAATCAATGAAATACAAGGCATAAAAAATAAAATAATAATAATGAATATTATTCTAAAATAGGTATTAACGTAAAAATAAACTTATAAGAAGGCTATTTTAAAAAATATTTGATTATTATTGATATTTAATTGAAATCGATATTTATATATTCACACAAAACATTCATTAATCATTTTATTGAAAATGACAACAAAAAGTGAATTTAAAATTATTGAAGACATTTTGTAATTTGCTTACCGTAGTCAAAATCACGCGAAACAAACGCGGACGGCAGTGAACCAGGCTGGTGCGAAAATTGGTACCACGTGACCTTCGCCTCCAGTCGTCGAAACGGTACTTAGGGCAAGTCTATTAATTATGACGTTAGTGGTCTAATTATTGTTAAGCGTCCTTGAGAATATTTTTCACATTTTAATTTATAACAATTCACTTCCCCGCTCTCATTTCATTCCGCCTCTCAAACATCATATCATCGTCCTTAACTGGGAGATGCTAAATCTCACTGGTTCCGGGTGGTGGAATCCTAGTAACCTTAAAAAAATCTTGCCCTTATTCCGTATAGCGCCGTTTTTTGTGAAAAACCACCTCAGGGGCGCTGTGTAGGTACCTACCTATAATTGAATATAATGGTTGTGTATATATAGACTGCCTATTACGAATCCCATTGCACATCTGCTTGGCGGACCTTTCGGGCCGCTCAAGGACTCGAGAGAGTCATGACTGTAGTTTCGGCTCCAGGTGACGTGGTGATGTCATTATCACCAAATTACCTGCCTCTCGGCCCACTCCGCCCGTACAGGGTATAGCTGCAGACATGTAGTACATGACATGTGTAATAATCGCAGGCAGTGATCATGCGAATCATAGCCTTCCCAATCAATATACATCACGTGTTAACCTAATATGGTTATCTGCTAGGAGGCAGAGACGGCAGAAGGATAATAACAATACGCTATTCGTTATTTTTTCAGAACAATTTAATTTACTTATAACAAATTTCAGCATTTTGTATGGGATAACCTGTCTACAGATTACTTATTTTCAGTTTTGTCAAGTAGCTAGTTGCTAGCAGTTCATAGGAAAAATATCTGCTTTATGTAGTCCAGTAGTTGCCACTTTGTGCCTAGATTTTCAATTTCATAAAAGGGAAAACTAGGAAATAAAATTCAGAAACCTACGAATACAAATACAATATTTTAAAAGCAGAATATTTGAGAACCAATTTTCTTTTGATACACAACTCGAAAGAAAAGAAATATCCGAAAATTCAAGCTAAAATGTGTATCGCGATTTGCATGTAAAAACTCTGGTCTGTCTAAAAATATTCTATCACATGGACTCGGTGACGTAAACCCATCACTTAATATTATTTATAGTACAAAACACTATAATTATTTATAGAAAACCTAAATATTTACATGAAAGCTGTTTTGACAGTTCTCACTCGAAATAACTCCAAGCGAAAACAGTAGCAATGTAAACAATGTTGAACTGTCAATGTTGCGAGGGACCATTCGAAATGGATATTATTTATTTATTTTAAAACTCTGGTAACATGTTGAATACGGGAGATAAGACAGATATATTTTTAAAATCTCGTTACGCAAGATATTATACACTAGAAACACATCGTATAATGTCGCGATCATGTTTCCGAGCAATATTATTTGAAGGTTGACAATCAGTACAGGTTCAACACAATCTAACCTTACTTTACTCTCCTAAATTATAACAACTAACGATTTAATTCAGACATATATGTGAAAAAATATAAACACTTACCCATAAGAACAATTGGCATCACCTTTTCAGTAAGTATCGCGAATATATCTCGGGTTTTGGCAAGTTTATACACATACAAAATATTTTCAAGGTCTCGCAATAAACAATGACTACAAGTACTATAAAAGCACAACAAAGTTAGCTTGTCATAAACACCGATTTAACAAATAAAACGCGAAATTACAAAAACTTTATAAAACCGATTATAGTTCCGACAATCACAAATTTCACTTCAAATAAGATGACAAATTCTCAGCGAACGACGTCACAGAATTTTGTAGTTTTCAACATGGCCACTCAATACATTGAGAATTTATACCTACTTCTTCAAACGTTCCGTAATTTGTAGGAATGTAATCGTCAAACAAAAGTCCCGAATCACCCGCCTTGGATATAACTTCTCTCATATATCAAATACGATTCTTTCTGTGCAGTACGTTTATGCTTCCTTCAAAACTCGCCTCACGCAGAAGAAACACTACCTAGTCTACCTACACACACAAGCAAAACGTTATCGCCGAAAAAATAAATGTGAAATGATTTTGACGTTTCGTAAACTTATAATCTAAATAACTAATCCAATATCTAATAGATGTTAATTATTTTAAATAATCAGCAATTTTTTTTTATAGAATATCAATTAAGCAGAATGCTCAAATCTTATTCTTCACCAAATTAAGAGGAAATTCGTATGGTAAAGGAAAACAGGGAAAACCGAGATTTTGAGAGTATAATTTTTGAAAATAACGGTGGAGCAAGCGGTATTTAATATAAAATTTTGAGTGATGAAAGAAAAAAAATACAAAAAAAACAGTCCCCAAATAAGCGTTTATTATGTACAAACAATAAAATGGACAAGAATTTTACTAAGATAAAAATAATAAAATGAACTTGAGTAAAACTTGGATCCAATAAAAACATATTATTACTCTTCGAATATTATTCCTAAAAACACGGTATAAGTTTTTAAATTTCAAATTTAGAGTTTAAATGAAAAAGTAAGGAGAAAATAATATTTCCGACTAAAGCATTTTAAAATATTATTGTACGTGTTTCATTTCATCGTGGATTTAACGGCTATGAGTTTGTAGTTACACTATCAATAAAAATAAAAATTTGCTCTCAATAATTAGCTTTTTTAAAAATTACGCATAAATATTATTTCCCTCTTGTAATAAATATGGTTAGGAACTTGGAACTGTTGGAGCTAAATTATATTTTAGTGCCTTAAAAGTAAAGCACAGAGAGTAGAAATGACATAGACATTATAGTGGTATATCTATGGACATTATAGACAACTGTCAAATAGAATTTTTCATTTTGAAATACAGAAAGATAGAAATAGCTATAAAAACAACAAAAAACGTGCAATATCAATTGAACGCTGTATTTTAGTGTGAAAATCCCTATAGAAATGAGGCTATATAAAGTTTAATATGGTGTTAAATATGATTGGCAATCATAGAGGTATTTATGTCGGCAGTAACCAAATATTAGACTTCGAAAAAATTTGCAGATTGTGTTGTGCAGAGGCATCAATGCTATCCGTTTTTAAAGTTCACATTCATAAAAAAATTACCGCATGCACTGGAATTCAGGTAGGTGGAAAAGAATTAGATTATTTATTTATTTTTGTTCTAAATTATATTAAATGTTTTGCGCAGATACCTAAACACTGTTCACATTTAAATCAAAGGATTTAATGGTTCTATTCGGACTCCTATGTATTCCGATTACTTCTATCGTTTTCTCTAGGATTACCTCAAGGGTGCTGTACAAATACTGCTGCCAGTCTTTAACTTATTATGTACAAACAGATACAGAAACATACTTATCTGGCAGGTCACTTCAGTTTAACATGTTATATTAGAAAGCTTTAACTTGGGAAGATACAATTTTGCATGCACAGGATACAATAATAAAAAAACACCGCATATCGCAGTTGATATTTTATCCTTGTTTATTATTGATATTACATTTATTAGAAGGTTAGTGACAAAGGAAGAGTTGGTATTTATTTTAAATATTAATATTTTTAGTGTTCGAATGTAGGACTGTAAAACAAATTTTATAAAATGATCTTAAAAGGCAAAAAAGCCTACTAATGTGAGATTATCAATAATTTTTAACATTTACGTAATTAGTTATTTGTAATGTTGTGGACTGAAAAGTTTCATATAGCAGTAGATCGATGCACAAAGTAATAATATATATTCTGTGGTACTACTTCAAACATATTTAATCCAAATTTAAATTAGTGTTCATATTTTTTAATGTATTTCTTGTTTTAGGTTTGGCAAAATGACGGCATGCCCCATCAGATCTGCAAGAAGTGTATGTCCAAACTGCACATTGCGTTTCAATTCAAGAAACAGTGCGAGAATAGTGACTTTCGACTGCGTCAGTACAAATTAAGCGAGAAGTTTGCTGAGAAAAGAGATAAAAATGCCCCACAAGAAGATACCGAAGAACTTCAACAAGAAGAACCTCTACAACAAATAGAAGAACTAGGAGAATCTCTTCCTTCGGAACTGCCACCATTACCACCGGACTATTCCTATAACGATCCTTTGCCTTTATCAGATAACAGACATTATGATACGCTACATAACCTCAATCTGGGGCCGTACGATTTGCCCACTGAGCCCCAGTTTATTTTCAATGGCAACAGCATCCTGGCCAATATGACCAATGTGAACATACCCCTCCAGGGTAACGTGCACATGCCAGCAAACTATAATATCCAAAGCATCAATACTATCCAATCCAACACTTCCTTTCAAAATTCCTTCACCATCCACGCTCTCGGGCCGCCTACTGGGATCCCTACTCAAGTGCTTACCCTTGATGACCCACCAGGTACCCAAATATTTTGTTTTTAATCTACTTTACCCCCTCTGAAATTTCAAACCATAAAACATTGCTTAAATTGGCTTTAACTGTGATGTACAGTTTATTGTCATCCGATAGTCTTTTGTTGGTTATCTTCTGCTTTGTGAGTGTTAAACTATGTTCCTCTTACTTGACGTTTAGTTGCGCTTTAGTTCCAGATGTAGACACGGCCATCATAACGGACAACCTCCTGCCATACAACGAGCCGGAGGAGCAAGAGGAGGATCAGATAAACACGGAGCCCGTTCCTGAGGAGAAGAAGGACCCCAAGCCGGCCTACATCTTCCACAAGATGGGCTGCCTGAAGGTGCGCTCCAAGAAGGACATTGAGGACAACCGCTGCCCCATCTGCAACAAGGCCTTTGCTTCTAACGGGAAACTGACTAGACACATGAAGACGCATGGGGATAAACCTTTTAAGTGCAAGGTCTGCAAGAAGACTTTTGCCCACCATGGAAATTTCAAGGTAATTAACTACTAAAAAGGCTATACCCACGTTTTTTTAATATTTTTACATTAGCTCCACACAGGAGGCCCCGAGGAAAATAATTTATTTCAGTGCCTATGGTAAATATGTTTCCAGACTAGGCACCGGTGCCGAAGGAATCAATGACGCTAGTTCCTCAGAGCATCTTCCATTGAAATGCCGATAGAACTAACTAACTAACCATCACGCCGTTTCCCCGCAGGGGTAGGCAGAGAGGACGGACCGCCAAACAACTCGATCTTGGCATACACTTCTTGCTTCATTCACATTCATACAACGCCTCATACATTCTCTTCTGTTATTCCGAATTCTGACATGGCCCGACTCGAGTATTTGATTCACTTGATCGTACATGTCTTCCTCGGGCGTCCCCGGCCTCTTCTTCCATTCACATTCGCGTCATATATTCTCCTTACACTCCTTTCTTCGTTCATTCGCTCTACATGCCCAAACCATCTAAGCGTCCCTTTCTTAATCTTGCTCACTACGCTTACATCAGCCTTGCATTCTTTACGAATCTCAACATTTTTCACTCGATCATACATGGTTTAACACACATTCGTCTCAGAGATCTCATTTCTACGGCATTCAGTTTATTTTCATCCTTCTTCTGCCAATTCCATGCCTCACTGCCATACATCAGGGTTGGTATCAGCACTCCATTGTGGACTGCTAGCTTCGCTTCTTTGGACAACTTTTTGTTAGCGCCAACCGCGTTCAGTCCTCCGTTAATGGAGTTTCCTGCATTCATCCTTTTTCAATATCCCTATCAGTCTTTCCATCTCTCGTAAACATACTTCCTAAATATACAAACTCATCGACCTGCTCCAAGTATTCGTCATTCACAACTATATTGCACACTGTTTTCGCACTCTCTCTTTCAAACACCATGACTTTAGACTTTCTTACATTCATCATTAGCTCGTTCATGTATACTTCATTCATCCTAGATACAAGGGACTGTAAATCTTCCATAATGTTAGCAATCAGCACCGCATCATCCGCATACAACAGGCAACATACTTTCAGATTACTCATTTTTGCGCCCAAGCCCACCTCTTTCAATTCTTGCACAATTATCCATGTGTAGATTGAATAACCATGGTGACATTACGCAGCCTTGCTTAACACCTTTTGTGATGTCAAACCACTCCGTAAAATCACCGTTTACCCTAACACATGCAATGCTTTCCTCGTACAGAGACGCGATTGCCTGTATGAGATTCGTATTCCCTCCATACTTGGACAATACCTTCCACAATTTTTTCCTATCAACTCGGTCGTACGCTTTTTGTAGATCTACAAAGGCACAGAAGAGTTTCTGGTTTTTTGCCAGAAACTTCTGTTAGCATACGCAACGAGAAAATCTGATCCATACACCCCCTTCCGCTCATAAATGCACCTTGCACATCCCATATTTTATCTTTTGTTTTCGTTTGTACCCGTTCAATCAATATCCTACCATACAGCTTTCCAATTGAACTTAGCAGGCTAATAGCCCTGTGATTTCCACATTCCATACGTGACCCTTTACCTTTGTATAGAGGCATGATCACAGCGCTCCTCCAATTTAATGGCGTGTAATCCTCCTCTAAACACTGGTTAAAAAGCTTGCATAACCATGTGAGAATTATACGGCTACCTCCTTTAAAGTATTCAGCAGCAATATTCTCGAAACCAACAGCCTTACCATTCTTCATACATTTAATCGCTCTTTTAATTTCATCCATGCTGATTTTAGTATCATTCACGCCATCGTCATTCATACCTGATTCTCCACTGGGAACACTTTCAGTCGGGTTGCTTTCAAAAACCTCTTCAAAGTATTTCATCCATCTCACTTTTATTTCCTTCTCATTCGTTAACATTTTTCCATCTTTTGATTTTATCACTTTCATACATCCGCTTTCTGGACCATTTCGGGACTTTTTGACCTCCTTCCAAAATAGTTTAATATTTTCTGCCGATAGAACAAGGACAGCATTCCTACCTGACGCCTGTGCTCAGATTGCAATCCGTTTGTTAAGATGGGGGAATCTATCAAACGGACCTCTCGTTTTTGCACAGAGTCAATGGTTTTTTTCAGGTATTTTGGGGCTCCAGACCAGACTATATATTGGCAAGTCCTTTTCCCAGGTTCACATGCGCGTCCACAACGACGAGCGGCCCTTCTCGTGCTCCATGTGCAACATGGCGTGCCGCCAGCAGCAGGACCTGGACAAGCACATGCGCACACACACGGGGGAGCGGCCCCACGTGTGCGCCACGTGCGATAAGGCCTTCGCCACCTCCAGTGAGTTGTTCTTCTTGCTCTGTGTCAGCCGTAGATAATGGAAACAAAGAGATGGGACATAAACCATTATAGTATATTAAAAAGTTATATTAAAACTGATGTCGACAATTTACGTAAGGCCTTTCAACTCAGACTTCAGACAGGCCAATGAATTTGATTTCCTGTTCAGGAAAGAGTTTAGATGTTTGAAAATGTTTGATCTGATTTCACTGAAGCGAGATCCTATAGCGTACTTCTGTTTGTTTATCTATTCAGTGATGACTCATAATAATATGTTTTGGTTGAAAGACTCATAGTTCTATCAAATGAAAAGAGAGAGGTTACAAAATTTGGCATTGACATGACGTTCTTATCATAAAATAAGTATTATTGTATTTATTATTATCAGTGGCGGTTCGTGATCTTTTTAACCGGGTGTTCAATCAGAAATTCATGAAAAGATTATATTTTTAATCATTGAAGATAATATTAACAACTCCCAAATCGAAACACGAAAATGAAATGACACAGAAAAGAAAAAAATAACAGTATCAGTTGGGATTCGAACCCAGGACCTCATGGTTTATCCGGGACTTGCGCTCTATGCCAACTGAGCTACTGCTACCCCAATCCATCCCGTCATTTTTATCAGTATCATACTTCGACTTCTAAGAACTGTCAATATCTTCCTCAATTACTTCCCATATATTTTTTGGCTGCTATCTTTTTATAACTAGAAGATTCTGCCTGAATTTATCTGTAATCATTAGATAGTGTCTCGGATATACCTATCTGGTTTTTATTTATTTGGGACATCTATTGACTTTTTCTACAAATCTAGGATTAAAATTATTATTGTTTTTATTTTTTTTTTAATAACTTGTTGAAGCTTATTAACCTCATTGTAATATATTTTTAATTATTGAAGATAATATTAACAACTCCAAAATCAAATCAAATATTTCATCAAAATGTACTTGCTGTCCTTGGGCGAATAGTCGAATACAGCGTCAGTCACATAATTTAAATAAAGTTGTTGGGAGGGGTACTATAATAACTAGCTACTACAGACAGTATGGCATTTGTAAAAACCTTCTTAACTTAGGAATATAAGGTCTCATCTAAAAAGGATTGAATTTTGAACATGAAAACCAAAGTATGCATTATAATCTGTTTATTTTACTAGTAGGTTTACAAATGCCATTAAAAGGAAATGGTTAGAAAAATGCTATCGTAAGTAAAATAATAACATTTAACATCCTTATTGTGAAAAGATTAGTCAGCCGGCAAAGTGACCGATAGGGGGCCATCTCGGTGACACTCGTCAAATTTCTAGGTCACATGTCTTTAAACATGCCTTCGTTAAAACTGGGCACAAACTTCAACATGGTTCGGCCTAGGTTATTTAATTTCACCGTCAGGGGTATTGTGTTTTGGTTTTTTTGTATGAAGTATTTGCTTGTGATCGTGAGCCCGTATGTGCAAAATCCATTCAGCACACCACCTATCGGAATATCGCCTTGCTTTTCAAGCACAGTATTCGGTCGCGTGGATTTATTTGGGTTTATAATGTGCCTATATTATAATGCTAGTTAGTCTTATGTTCTCATATTTTTAATGGGAGTTCACTGCACTATCTCTCTTTAGAGAAAACCTAAGATATAATCATGAACGGTAACCGGATAAAACAGAACAGTGACAAAACATGATAAAATAACAGGGTTAGTTAGGTTAGGTTTGTTTAGGTTTGTTGTTTGTTTGTTTCTTTTCTTCAATGTTCTCTTTTGTTTTTTCATGGAACCATCAGGTACGCAGTGAAAAGGCTTAACAATATTTGTCATTCTGAATAATTCCAGAGACTTCTTAATCCAAACTCTGCTTGTGTCATTTTTGCAGGCAATCTTGTGGTGCACGAGCGTACACATACGGGTGTGAAACCCTATGTATGCTCTGTGTGCAGCAAGGGTTTCTGCCAATCCAACGAGCTGACGAAGCACATGCGCACGCACACGGGTGAGAAGAGCCACACTTGTCCCGAGTGCGAGAAGGGCTTTAATGGCTCCTCCACGCTCATCGTACACCTGCGCTCACACACGGGGGAGCGTCCCTATGTCTGCACCATCTGCAGGAAAGGTAACATCTTAATTTTATACTGCCTTTCGCCGTATTCAGATTTTGGAATTAATTATAAAGTTATTGTTGATATTTTAAATGAATCGATAGTGAAATAAATATAAACATAATATTAGGCGCTGAGAACCAGAGAGGCTTATACGCTTTTTGACTAGTTTTGAGAAAAATGCTTTTGAAGTTTTTGAGAATTTTGTTAATCCTTTCATTTTATCAATCCATTTAGATTTCGCTGATGCCAAACAAATTTAAGAGACAAGTTTTATTTTTTAATTTAATAGCATCTAAATAATAAACTTTTTGGTTATTGATTTATTTAAGTAACAACATAATGCGCACTGAAAACGAAAGTTTTTACTGACGTTAATATTTCAATAATATCTCAAATATTAAGGCGATATAACCAGACAACTGAAAAACAGTCATTTTTTAAACGAATTCTAGACGTGTCGTCTCTTTTCCACAAAAAAACATAAATTTATTTTGAAAGATTGTTATTTTATTTAGCATAGTAAGTTTGAAATTTTGAAAAATTATAAATATACTTTTATGTAATAAAGTTCTTCTGTTGGTCGTTGCGCAGATTTTTACATTTTCAAACTGACGTTTGTTATAAAACACATATTTCGTATCATCTAATGATACAGTATTATAAATCAATACATTATCTAGCTTGGCCAGTTTTCGGAAAGTCAATTTTACTTTAAATAAAATCATTAATAAAAAATTCTGTGCACGTGTTTTGGATTTGCTTATTTTATCTAGTTAGTGCGACGCTTATATACACACTGGTCAAATTGCCAGTAACTACCAAGAGCTGGCAGTGGATAGACGTGTTTTCGCGGCGCTCTGATTAGCAACATTTTTTATGAATTATTTGGTTAAAAATTGGCAGAACAAGACGAAATGAGAAATCTTTCACTATAAAACACAAATCACAACATCAAAAACATTTTTGGAATTAATATTTTGTAGAAAAACATTGATTAGCGATATACTTAATAATGCATGTACCTTATATGTATAGGGTAAACCGAACGAATCAATGGTATTCAGTCAGATTTTTTACTATGCCAAAAATATTAAACGGAAATAAACGTATATTGGCAGTTTTATTTTTTTGACACTTTTAGTTATTTACAGTATTATATTTACAGGCTGTGGACGCATTTGCGCACCGATTCGTGATTTTTTTTTTACTTTTCTAAAAGGGAGTTTTGGTAAGCACTAACCGGCTAGCCTAGCTAAGCAATTTACTGGTGCATTTCTTCCATTTATGGATATGATTGTCTGAAAATATGAGTTTTAAGTTTAGTTCTGTTGAGTCTTTGATCATTCAAATCATGTGCAGTTCGTTCCTCATTATATAGTAATGAGTTTTCATTATGTAGTAATGAGTTTTGCGATTTTGTTTTCTTTCGAAAGGGAAGTCTTATTTCATTTCTTCTTATTGTAGAATGGTTACGTCTGTGTTGATGTTTATTATTTTTTACAAGAATTCAGAATTTTAATGGATTTTTATTTGCACAAATGCACACATTCATACTAACTCAAAAACTATATGTATTAATTAAATTAGCCAAAAACATACGACCTGTGTTTCAAAATATGACTGCCTTAGAGCACACTTATTATTATTATAATATTCATATCCAAAATCCAAAATGGCGGAATTAAATAAAGTGTCGAATATGGAGTCTTCAATTGCTTGTCATTTAATATTAATTTTTGAATTTTTTATTTTAAACAATAAAATTAATTTTTACATAATATGTATGTTTTTTGATTTAATGATAATATCCGCTATCAAAAAAACCGTTTTGTTTAGTTTTGCTATTTGGAAAACAGCAAAAAAATTGTATTTTCATGCTTTTCCATTATGAATAAGGTACATAGAAAATTTTGTATCAAATAAATCGTGGTAGGTGCATAATAAACCTATATGTGTTTATTTTCCTTTTTATGTTTATGCACTTCCGTTCCCGAGACACTTGACACCTTATTGAGTAAAAATGCTGGAATCGAGAATTAATCAATAATCGTCTGAACCACACTGTATACAACGTTGGTTGCGCGAGATTGTGGCGTAACAGTGGAAACGAATGCAGTATCCCTGTCCTGTTCTAAAATCGCGCGTACGAGAGTACTTCTAACGAAATAGGTATTCCCGGTCACTGGATATATGGCCTTAACATTTACTTAAACATTTCACCTCTGTTCCCATACATTACAATTATTAATTTCGTTTTCATTTGAAGGCAATACAAAAGTAGTTTGACTTAATTAAATAATTATTTTAAAAGTTTAATTAAGGATGAAGAAACTGTAAATTAAAACAACAAAAATTATCCTCTAATTTGAGAAAATTAAGGAAACTAACCTGATTTTTTCAGTTCACCGTTTGATGTGATTGTCGAGTAGTGAAACTCATGTTTTGTTAACAAAAATCGTTAAATATTAAGACACAAATAGGGCGCGCGATTTCACCAACTGTTAGTTCATACTAGTTAGGTGGTCGAGTTCCTGCGTCACATACTTTATTACAGATTCCGTCTATGACATGCAATTAACACGATGTTTTCTGAACTTTGGCTGCAATATTGACTGTTGAGTCTATGCGGCATGAAGATATTGCAGTTATCACAATTTTATAATACATAATATGATTATGCAATTATACATTATTTTTTATTATAATAATGTTAAATTACTTTCCATCAAATTAGTTATGAGTCGAGGTTTATAATAAAAATTATATTTTATGGTTTTAATAACAATAATCACACTATTATTATATTATCTTTTTAACTACAGATAAATAATTATGCTTCTCAAAAGAATGGTATTCACTTTGTGGCGTCATTATTAA
The DNA here is from genome assembly GCA_022606495.2 of Halesus radiatus. Classification (NCBI taxonomy): domain Eukaryota; kingdom Metazoa; phylum Arthropoda; class Insecta; order Trichoptera; family Limnephilidae; genus Halesus; species Halesus radiatus. The sequence goes on from JAHDVE020002593.1 coordinate 28,669, forward strand.
TAAATTAATAAAAATGCTTTGTAAACACCACTTTTTTATATATAAATATCAACATGTTTCGAAAGCGAAGCTTTCCTCATCAGAACATGCAGAATACGGTAAGGAAAGCTTCACTTTTGAAACATGTTGATATTAATATGTTAAAAAAGTTGTGTTTTCATATTTTTATTAATTTTAAAATAATTATGTCTTTTTATAGGCCCTGAGGGAAATAATTTCCCTCAAGGCCTATATCATCTTTGGGGATGCTGTGTGGAGGGTATTTTAGAGGATAGGAAGGAGTGAACCTGGGTCTTGAAGAGACCCTTGTTGTAGGAGGGAGGAAACACAGAGGCCGGCAGATCGTTCCACAGTCGAGCTGTTGAACACAAGAACGAGTCGTAGAAGCGACCCGTTTTCATGTGACAAATGTCAACCGTGTGCAAATGTTGCGCGTGTTTCGCGTGTTTCCCGATTATGCATCAGTGCCGAAGAGATCAATGATGCTAGTTCCTCGGAGCATCTTCCATTATAATACCGGTAGAATAAGGACAGCATTCTCACCTGATGTCTGAGCTCCAAAGATTGCAATCCAATTGCGAATAAGCAGATCTAAAACGATCCAAAGCAACTTCACTAAAACGATCCAAAGCAACTTCAAAACTTAAATCCTTGAAATTTTTGCAAAATTGCTCTTATTGCCAGCCTACTCCTTAATTGTTGAGATAGGCGAATCTATCAAACGGACCGCCTGTTTCTGCACAGAGTCGAGGGTTTTTCAGATATTTTGGGGCTCCCTACCAGAGGTGGCTGCCAAGTTCTACAGTGGGGCGCACTTGCGATTTGTACAGGGTCAGCAGTTGTGTACTATTAAAGTATCTGCGGGCTCTGTATTATATGCCCAGCTTCCGATAGGCTAACTTTACTCTGACTTCGATGGAGCCCCCATACCTGAGTTGGTCACTTGGGGTTACACCGAGCATATCAATGGAGGGCTTGTTGAGAAGATTGCTTCCATTAAAGGAGACTAGATTTTCATTTCGAACCCTTTTAAACGTAATCATATATGATTGGGTCTATGAAACATTAAATTCAACGAGATTATTCTTAACCGTCCATTCTCTGCTTCAAAGTCGTCCGATCCATTGGAGTTTGTGTGCCCTTTGGGGGCTTGCCAAACAATAAGCTATCACAGATTGTACTATCGTCTCCGCGTAACAGTGGATTGGTGCACATGTCAAGAGGTCATTGATGTGCAACAAAAACAATGTTGGAGACAGAACTGATCCCTGTGGGACGCCAGCATTTATTGAATGCGAGGAAGAAATGAAACCGTCAGCAACTGAAATGTCTTCAATAGATTAGTTATTTTGTGGTCATTGTTAATTTATAAATAATTATGTCCCTAGGCCCTTATTCAACTTTATGGATGCTGAGTGTAGGGTAAAAAAAGGCCAATGGCAAGTGGCGTTCCCAAGCGGTCACCCATCCTAATAATGACCCAGGTGATTTTTCACAAAAACGGCGCTATACAAATCATCCAATTATTATTATGTGTTTTTCTACGTGCCTTTGGAGTTTTAATATTTTTTACCTGTAAACCTTGTAAATCTAAGACGTTGGGGGTTTCAAGATGAATGGTGATTATCAACACTTGTAAAGCTACAGCCTACCCTTATTCAAGGAGCAATGCACCCCACTGGTATTATTATATATCTGCGTTTAAACCTTTCAGACCTGAATTAGCACATTGTTTACGGGAGTCTAATCACGTCTTTCTCATATTATCGCATGTGTATTTCATAATTGTGTCTTAATTTGATAAGTGATTATTTATATTAAGTAAGAAATTTAAAGTTTTATTCAACAACTAGTTGATGCTGATTGCTTGTCATTTGGGTGCCATAATTCATTTGACAGCGAAAGTAATGGCTTATGACGACTATGACTATCTCTAAACAATAAAGTTCTTAAGTAGGTACCTACCTGTGTTTTCCATTTTGAAAATATTCTACCCAAACAAACCTTCTTCTTTTGAATATGTAATCTGTGGCTAATCAGAGTGGTATATCTATGAGATAACCTTAATAAACAAGATGGCGGGTTCAATGTTTTTCAAACTAATTTTAAAACGTTATAGCAACAGTTTTATATATTGGTTTTCATGCAATCTACTCTCTAAACCTTCCTGGCACTAATAAGAACAAACTATGCTATTTTCAGTGAAACCGGTCAAGTAATTTTCGGGAAAATCGAGGACAGACAAACATTCATTTTTATATATATGATAAGTAATAGTTTAGAAATTGTAGCGATTTTACGTGAAACGTAATTTTGTGTGTAAATTTTGAAAAAAATTTCCCGCTTTCAGCATGGTTTGGCAATGAAATGCCTGCAAACAATGTGATAAAACAGTATTTTTGACACTTGTAGAAAAATTTTGGTGTATTTTTTATTTTTAATGCTTTAGAAGTTATTACAAATAATAATAATTGGATTACTTCTGTAGCGCCTTTTTCGTGGGAAAATCACCTCAAGGGTGCTTTACAATCATTTAATAGAATATTTGGCCTCTGTGTCTCACTTAAAATTACAAATCATCTACTGTATACAAAAAATACAACATTTTCTAATTCACCAATAAAAACATACCTCAAAACATTTAACAACAAAAAAAAATTGATGGTTGCGGAAATCGAGATTAAATAAAAAAACACTTCAAAATTTAACGTTTGTGTTGAGACGGCAATTTAATGCGGTGTAGTGTAGTGAAGTTTACATACTTACCCACCGTCTTACGTCAATGTTGTCGCGAGGGTATCTTAAGAAAAGAAGGATCTCCATTTGATAATTTTATTAAACTACGCGTACAACTTTAGATATTTGGAAGGTTAAAAATCGAGCAATGTGAAGCTATGTAAATGCAATAGACGCTGCTCGAACGATGTGTCCGACTCGAGGTAAGGCAAGGAAGCGAATAATCAGGACGCTCTGAGAACCATGGAACCTAGCCCACCGTTCGGCTTTCACGCAGTGTTACCATTTGTGCGAGAAGGAATATTATTCCAATAAATTTAAGGCTGGTACTTGGTTGCATATTACAAAAATATAAACAATTCCAGTGTTGCCAGCAATTGGAAAATGAAAACTGTATAATTTTTATTCTCTCTAGGTAGGGAGGAAAAATATCTGAATGTATTTTCAAATATATGTACAGTACGAAAGGGTTAAAATAATAAACCATGTTTTTGCAGGTTTTACCCAATCATCTGGTTTGGCGGCGCACGCCCGCTCCCACTCAGCCCTTAGCGGCTACCAGTGCTCCCGCTGCCCGCGCGCCTTTCCCACCATCTCGGAGCGGCGGCGCCACCAGTCGGCGCACGGGCTTGCCAACTTGCCGTGCCCGCACTGCCACCGCCGCTTCTCACGCACAAACGACCTGGTGCGACACTCGCGGGTTCACGAACGCCGGTGATGAGGCTGGCCGCATCCTGCCATGGAAGACTACAGTCGTACAACTCGGTTACAGTGACTTCAAATGTTGTGGCTATATTGAATTGATGGTTGAACTTTTGATTTTAGGCATCACTTACATGAAAAGCAATAAATTGAGAACAAATTCGTTTGAAATTTTGTATCGGGCAATACAAACAATTTTTTTCTAATATTTAGAAACCTATTATAATTTTATTGTGATAGTGACAGCTAGAGTGCTGGACAAGTACCTTAAATTGTTCCTTAGAACGCAGATTAGAATCTCATTTCTCAGGAAAGAACCCTTAAAACAATTGATTGTCGCAGTATATTACTGGATCTGCTCTTTATCACTATTTCATCTGGCTATTAGCTATCGCTTGGCATTTTATTGTGTAGATATTTATTATTTTGTGACTACTAAATGTTATTACTACGGCAACACCAAGCTTGCTGACTTCATCTTTGAAATGTGTTCTTCACATTCAAATATTTTCACATAATTTGCGTTTGACAGTTCGTTTTAAAGATACTAGGCAAATCATCATAATTCACTATTTTTAAAAAATTATTATTTTGATCTGTGAATATGATTTTGTTATATTTATTTATCTTACATCTAATTAAATTTTTGAAATACAAAAAATAATGCCTTTCCATGTAATTATCTTCCTTGCAAAGCGTTCAATAATAAAAAAAGTTTTAATATAAAATCGTCTTAGAATACGATGTAGAATCATCTCCTTTCGGAAAGTACCACCTATTTCTGAAGACCGTTAAGTCAAAAATATGCACTTGGACCATTGTTTTTTTTTAAACTTACTATTTCAATTTGCCTCTCAGCCATCTTGGTGTTGTCATTTAAAACCTTTTAAACTATCGCAACACCCTCAGTTTTTGTTTACTTTTAAATGTCAGACTGTGTGTATTGATTTATATTAATTTTAAGTACACATGCGCTACTTAAAAAGAGACATATCAATGTCACTATGTAATATGTATAACCAAACTATTGTACTGAATTTTATTGACATTCACTATGTAATTATATAATACATACATATTCATTTATGTAGAGCATATCGATATTATGAGAATGATTTAATGGTTCGTAAAATTGCCTTAATCATAATATATATTTATTGAACTAGTAATTAGTTTCCCTCTACTTCAACACAAACCACGAATAGCATGTGACAGGCAATAGAAAAAATACTACAGTTTATTATGCACTTTTAAAAGGCGCATTTGTGAACCCAGATACGAGAGGCTTTATTTTGAATTGTACATTTTTCCTCAATCAATCTTATAAAAAACATGTATTTCACAGTGCTGCACTTTGTATTATTATGTCCCGAGTACTTGCACCACTAGTCAACAATTGGGGAGTAGGCTGGCAATAAGAGCCATTTTGCAAAAATTTCAAGCATTTAATGTTTTGAAGTTGCTTTGGATCGTTTTAGATCCGCTTATTCGCAAGTGGATTGCAATCTTTGGAGCATAGACATCAGGTGGGAATGCTGTCCTTATTCTACAGGTATTTCAATTGAAGATGCTCTGAGGAACTAGCGTCATTGATCCCTTTGGCGCTGGTGCACAGTCGGGAAACACGAGACGCGCGCCCAATATTTGTAGACGGTTGACATTTGTTACATGAGAACGGGTTGCTTCTACGACTCATTCTTGTATTCAACAGCTCGGCTGCAGAATAATCTGCCGGCCTGTGTTTTCCCCCTCCTACAACATGACACATTCACTCCTTCCTAACCTCCAAAAGACCCTCCACACAGCATCTCCAAAGATGACAGTACTTGAAGGAAATTATTTCCCTGTATGGAGAAACTGTAAAAAAAGTCACTGCCAAATTTATATGATTCTGCTTACATTTGAAATTTTTTTCTTCTCATAGTCTGTATTTCGGCCGGTAATCTATATGTGAGTTTTTGCTGCCATATTTGAAATTAAAAAAGCAATTTTCCAGAAAAAGGGCATTTTGGCTTTATTGGCCCTAATCCTACTCCTCAATTGCAATAATTTAATATGATTAAAAATGCCCTTTACCGCTATCGCAAGTGACCTAACTACAGTACTCCCGATTATCGGTGGTAGGATAAAAAAACCATTTAAAATTAATAAAGTATTGCAATCTTGATTGAACGGCATGTTAACAATACCATACATAATTCAGTCAGTTTTCTTTTTGATTTTAATATAGGTACCTATATTTTGCTTTTCATGTTTTCTCTAATCAAATATGTATGTATATCATGTTAATACAGTGAAACTCTGGGGACTGGAAAAGTCAAACTTCTTGAGCATGAAAACTTACTAAGTGGAAACTTCTCAAGTATGAAAACTTCCTAAGTGGGAACTTCTTAAGTAAGTTTCACAGTAATTCCGTATATTGTTTGCATTTATAAAGAGAGACTGATTATTTTTATCAACTAGACTTATGTCCAATTCAAAAGGTCTGTATCCTGCATTGAATCTTGCACACATTTATTTAAGAATTTCTTGTAAATATTTGGGATTTTAATTATTTTATGAGATCAAGAATTTTTAGACAATTTTACATTTGAGAGGTTGTACAGATTGATTTATTGGTTACAATTCTTTACAAAGAAAATAAAATATTTATTCACAAAGCAGTATAGTCTAGAAGCGCTATAGCTCGGGCCGCTAGAGGCGGTAGTGTACCATGTTGCCAGTATTTTGACAAAGCTACGCTTGTCAGCGGCCCGGGCTATACCGCTTCCAGACTGTATTGCTATTGTAATTAATATTTTATTTTCATTGTAAACAATTTAGACAGTGCGCGAGCAGCGAGGCTTTATATGTTAATACAATCCTGATAGCCTCTTTTAAAAATATATACATATATATATATATGAGCAAAAAATAAGTAAAATCATATGTAGGTCACCTCATATTATATTATGAATTTTCAATTTCTATAATTTATCAAGAATATATTCCACAGAAAATCTATTAAAATGTATGAAAAAACCAATTGGTACAACTCGGTTGAGGTATTGTCATTTAAGAGTACTTGGCTGGACTGTTTAAATTGGACATAATATAGAAGTTACAGAAATTAATACTTGGATATGGAGCCATGCTGTTACTGTATTACTGAAGCCACTACATATTTTGTTCCACCAATATGGTATTATTTGTAATAACGTGAAATCCAGGTCAATAATTTCACCGCTTTTGTGTACTGATTTTAGTATTGTTTTTGTGATGTGTTTTGTAATATTTATTTTTTATTAAAATAAAGATTTGTGATATTTTTATTTATTTTTATAATTTTTTTTTTTTACTGCAGAGTTAAAAATGAAAGCATGCTTACTCCATAGAGACGTACAAATGGAGTAAACATCAGCGTTCTAAATAAATATGGGCAGCCAAAATGAGGCCCATTGGTATCTTATAGATAACGCGGGTTTCCGTCGAATACAAGCGCTCGCCGGGTATGGATCTTCAATGATAACTATAAAATCCCTGCAAGGATTAAAGCAATGGTGTAACATTTCGTCTGTTTTACCAAAATCAGTATTCATGTAAATTGGCTTTTTTAATGTTAAAAAACAAGGAAAATTTGAAATTGCAAATGCTTCATGCCATGGTGCCGTGGTCCGCCGTGCTGTGACTTAGTTTGTTGAGTTCGTTCGCGATCAGAATGATTTGGGCGACATCGACAGCCGCTTCACCCCCTTTCATACTTCCCGTGTGGGAACAATGTTTTACACTGATTTTGCACGGAATGTAGACTCTATTTATATACTTCAATGGCCTACTGTTACAAAATTCAAATATCTATTCAATTTAACATTTTATTCTGCCTGGTTCACAAGCACGGCGAAGTGGCAATAATATTAATCCCTTGTATTTTTCGGCATTCACTATATAGCAATTTCTAGACATTTTGTTTGTAAGTTTTTAAGAACGCTAGTGAATGGCACGGTTGTGTCGAAACCGGTAGCGAATTTAATATATCAAAAATAGTAAATAAAACTTACAAACAAAATATTAATCCCCTTTGGATTCTACCCATCAGGCTATTGACCATCTCTTGATATATAATGGAAACTGAGAAAGTAAAACGTATGCAGAGGGAGAAGCAAACAACGAATCGGTAGTATTATTTTGAATCATAAGGTTTATCTTCTCAGAGTTTCTAGCATAGAGCAATTTAGGGCCGGTATTTCTGTATACTAAGGAATGTCATCAGTTCGCTTATCTTGTCAGGATTTCTACTACAGGCCAACTTGACGAATATAAATATCTCTCATAGCGAGCGGAACGAATTTTTGGAACTAGGATATAATATAAATGACAAACACATTTTAATAGCAAGAGCAATAGCCTCGATTAGCGCCACCTGAAAAGCTATTATTGGGCGGTATCTAGTATCTATGGATAATAGTTGACATTTGACATTTTTGGCGTAGCTGCTGTTGGTTTTGGTTGGCCTTACATTTGCTTAGATAAAAGAAAGAAATTTTTACGTTTGGTTTGACATTGACATTCTTTTGGGAAGGCGTATACGTATTTTGCTTATTTCGCATTTCTTTATAATATTAGTTTTTGTTCAAATATTTTTAACAAAGCGCGTGCTGAAACGTCTCAAAACAGTATTCTCAGGATATAACTGGCCCGTTTTTTGTGATGTCGTGCTTTTAAACGGTAAATGACAATTCATTTAAAAATAGATAACGAATTACAATAACAAAAGAATTTTTTCAATCTCTTTTTTTACCATGCTTTGCAGGTAATCAATGCCATACATTTTGATAAGGGGCAATTTGGCTTCTTATGGTCATAAAAATCCTTGGCGGGTGCTCGTGTCCGGATTACAAGGTAAAGCAGTCCACTACCAAGACATTTGCTAACAGCTTTTGCACCAATTCTGGCATTAACTAATCACTAATCACGATAGTTTATGTTAGCTTACACGCACTATAAGTTGTTACAATATGTATTGACTTTTTGTGGACCATGTTAGTGATTTCTCTGCAACAAAGCACCCTTTTTACTCAGGTATTTGTATAGTTTTGATTTCAAATCGGATTGTCTATTATGCACTGCGGAATATTCACAAATTTATTTGCAGATAAAAGATGTCATTATATTTGATTTTTTTTTAGCTGGTGACATAGATCAACTGAAAAGGTTTGCTTGCGGTGGTTTCTGCGATACTTCAACCATTGTTTATCTGCAACACCCTTGTGTTATTCTCACAGCTCTTGAGGTACAGAGTATCACTATTATTTCAATCTTGCTTGGGGAATAGAGCTTTTTGTTTTGGTCTGACCCCGCCCATGCGATAAGTGCGTGAACTCTCAGTAATATAAAAGCTTGTAGTAGAATTCCCGGCGGGCTGCGGTGTCAACATGCAACCGCACTTGCCAAGCCATCACAAAGCTTAAGCAATTTTTTTGAAAGTGCAGCAATAATTATAATATTTGCATTTTATGTATTATAACCGTTGTCCAGACTGAAAGATGCTTTCAGTATTGCCACATTGAAAGACTAATTGAGGTGTTTACGACCAGAGGGTTAAGTGCCATTTGACACAAATCAATTGTCTTTTAAGCCACGCTGATACAACATCCAATTATTATAAATATATATTTTTTTTTGTATGGCCCAAGGAAGCAAAGTTTTTGGAATTTAACTAAATATCTTTTTTGAGTTATAGCAACTAAAATAATATCTATGCTATATATTTCCAACATTCAAATTTAACTAATAAAAATCATGAAATCTTTGAACACATTTTGCACAGATTTACTCAAACAGTGCTTACGCCCCTATGATTGTGAATACTTCATTAGAGTTTTGCTGTGAAATAAGCTATGTTGAATGACCAGATGGCTCAGGGCAGTCTCAGACATTGAGCAGTGTGTGGTAATAACATAATATAGAATACGTTATGAACGTGTTGGATGCTAAAGCGATGCTGACTTTTTGTCTGTTTCCAGGTACTGGGCTATAAAGTGGTGGCGTCCAGTTCTACGGCAGTGAAGCAGGACTACAATGAGTACATGTGGACTATGAGAAGGGAATTCGACGAGCCCGAACCCACTGTCCTCGTAGAGAGAGATAACATCACCAACATCAACAAGGAAGCTCTCACTCTTGCCACCATGACAAGCATCAAGGATGAAAACAATATTTAGTAGCGAGAGGACGAATTGAATCTGTGTTCAGTACCTAGCCCATAAAACTAACATAGATATTTAGCTGCTATAATATAAAACGTATTCTAATTGCCATCTTTTGGCCTAGCATAAACACCTATTTTTGTAACTCTCATTTACAACAGTATGGCATCCAAAGGATCGGATCCAAAGATTGATTCCTTAAGCCTGGTCCCTATCCCGGATGGTATATTCGTGTACCTGGCTGTCAAGGGCTCCCTACACTCGGGCGATTGCGCCGTGTTTGGCTTGAACGAGGCGGAGCGAGTGGCTTTGAGGAAGCGCTTCCCGGGAGAAAAGACCCAACTCCTCAACGGAACCCACGTCAGCGGACAAGTCTTGCAAGTCATTAATGCTTTGTCCGAGCTCGGCTACCAAGTGGTCACTAGCACTGGGGAGGCCGAGATCACCTGGACCCTGAAGAGGGAGATCTAGGCACTGCGCGGTGGATCTCTGCTGAATTCTAAATAAACTATACTTTTACACATCCATCCACCTACAAGACAGGATCTTATTGTATTAAACAGGTCCCTCCGTTTCACAAAGAAACATGAAAAAATTCTAAAAGAATATAGCAATTTTTTGTATCATTCCTCCGCGAATATAAATAGCACGGGTGCCTCAGATTTTCGTAAGCAGAGAGAGAATCTCTATTTATAATAATAGCACTTTGCAATAATTACCGTTGCTACTCGTAAGCGATTATAGTTGAACAGAAATCAAGATGAATAATGGACCGAATGAGCAGAAACACAAGACCTGTAATTGCGTTCAGGCGGCCCCATGCACGCAGTCTCTGGATGACATGGAGTTCGAGAGAGGCATTTGGTCGGCAGGTAAGAATGATCATTACGTATGTTGTAACAATAATCTATTGAGATTGATGTAATCTGGATTTTACAGAAGAACAATACTATTAATGTAAATATGTGGACTCTTTAATCCAAGAGACTTTACCCGCAATAAATTGATCAAAACAACAAAATATTACCATCAAACTTCAATAAAATGGTGAATTCATTTTATTTTAGGTAAGATTAAATTCTTATCAGTGAATAGATGAATTATTTATATAACTAGCCAAGAATTAATGAAACTGGAGAAATTTGTTGATGATCTGTGTCAAAGCTGAATGTCGGAAGGCTTGTGAGGAAAAATGTATAGCTAATATTGTATGAATTGTGTGGTTTGCAGCTCAGAGCGGTGATATAGAGCGGCTGATGAAGTTGGCGCGGCGTGGGGTGGATGCGGTGGATCGCGGCGGCTACACAGCGTTGCACTACGCCGCACGCTCCGGCCACGTGGACATTTGCCGCCAGCTCATGCTGATGGGTGCGGCGGTCAACGTAACCACACGGGCCGGCCGGGCCACCCCGCTGCATAGAGCTGCCACGGCTGGTAACATATACATACATTCAACCTCACTCTTACAGAAGTATGTTAGACCAGGTAAAGACAGATGAGTGTCAGAATTTATATATGTCGTTCTAACCCTATATTCATCTGAAAAAGGTCATGTCATGAAGCTATGGCTCAGAGTGGTGAGCCCCGACGAAGAAGAGGGAAAGGGTATTGGACATATGTATTATTTCAGTCAGTGCCAGATACTAAAATTAATCTTTGGAGCCAAGCAATTCCATCTGGCGGACAAGGTTCATCTACGAGCGATACCACTAGGCGGGACATGTAACAAGATTGAAGATTGTTGACCATCAAAGGTGCTTGAGTGGAATGGAGATGGCCGGGACACTCCATGGGTGTAATGGCAGATCCTCTGCCGAAATAGGTACAATTATTTGTCAATTCTTGTATTCATATATGTATGTACTTATTTTAGGACATCCAGGTGTAGTGAAGTTGCTGATGGACGCAGGGGCCGACGTTTCGATGCAAGACTCAGATGGACAGACCCCAGTGCACCGCGCCGCCGCCTCAGGGCATCTGCAGATCCTGCAATACCTGCTCAAGTACAACCAGGGCCCCCTCAAGGTCACCGACAACCGAGGCTTGCTGCCCCTCCACCTGGCGCAGAAGTCCGCCTCTGCCGGGAACCGAGACCTTATCAAGCTTCTACAAGTTTAAAACACCGAACGTTTGGTACATTCTCTGATCTTTTCTAAAGGAAGTATAAGTGTTAGGCACAGTGTAAAACCGCTTCTATTTCATGTCTTTATGGAAAATTACGTGTACTGCAAAAACAGCAACTATCTTTTCTGTTCTTGTAAAAAATGTACCATTTAAAAATGGTTTTATAAAAATCATATTGCGTCTCTACACAAGAGCACAGTCAGACCAATATTACACTTTCATTAAATATTTATAACTTCCGTAGTGGTTTAATATAGAATTTTCTAAATTCGTATGTATGCAAATATGTAACTATCGGCATTTTTCTTATGGAACTGTTCTTACACCTATTCGATATACAAACATAGAAATATAATACATATATATTTTTATCTTCAATGTTGTGGTTTTTTTTAAATTAAAAAACACATTGCTCTACGATGATTGATTAGTTTTTTACAAGTTTTATGATATTGAAATTAACAAATGATTGATATTCGTTTTCAAGAAATAATATATTTTTTAAATGTTTAAACTGAAAAGTATGTGTTCAGAGAAATGTTATGAATGTATGTAATGTGTGCTAATGCAATCATATACATTAAATACTTAACAATTTGTAGTTCTGTAAATATTTATAGATCTCCGATCAGTTACTTTGATTTGTTTGCCAACAAACTTGGATGATGCTCCGAGTTATTCTCCGATATCGAATGTTCCATTTTCGCTTTTGTACTTCTCGTAGGTACTTAGGAAATATCTCTGTAAAAGTATCTTAAAATCAAAAATATGTATTCTCGGTTAAAAAAATTATATGGGATGTGGTCTTTGGCATCCGGTAAGTGTTCATGGCGCGACGTTGTTAGTCCATTTGAATTTTCGAAATTTAGAAAATTTGTGCTTTGTGTTTTCAGTTAAAAAAATATTTGGATTTTTATTCAAATATTTTAGTTACGAGTACGCTTTATAGATTTAGACAAAGCATGGTATAGTTTTATATAATGTCATAAACTTGTATCAAACAAGTCATTATTTTATACAAATCTGCAACTATTAGATGTTTAGTCCATATTTTTACTCAAATCTTAATATATTACATACATACATATATAATATTTACATTTATTGCATATATTCAAGTGCAAATTAATGATTACATTTCATATAATATTATATTTAAAACCAGTGGCGTGGCGATAAATTCTCGGGCCCCTGCGCAAGCTTACAAATAATAAGTCATGTTTTATGTATTTTAATCCCATTACCATATTTTGCTTATTTCTTACCCTAACTACACATTTCACTGCAGCAAGGTATTTTGTGTCTCGAGAAATATTACATTGGTCACTACCCGAGTTTGAATCGAGGCTTACGTAGTTTGTGCCTCAGATATACACAAGTTTTCCCTATCTTTCAAATTATGTATTGAAATGCTCGAGGGCAGCCTTTTGAAGCTCGGGGCCCTGGGTGACTGTCCAGGAGGTTTCCACGCCACTGATTATTACCTCAATCGTCACACAATGTTGCCGGTGTAGAAAATGTTTAATAAATAGGAAACTTTCCGCCAGTTGGTTAATATTATGTCCATTAGGACTTTTTTTCCGATTATCGCCATTTTGTTTTTTTGGTATGTATTTTTATCCCCTCTAGTCCACATTAACTTTTTTATGGAAAAATATGACTTTTCATATAAAAAGTCAAATTTTGAAAAAAAAAAAATTTTTGGATATAAAAATACTATTATCTAAATATGGCGAGATTAAGTAGAAAAGTCTGGGCAAACCACTGATTTACTATTGCTCATTGATAATATACATTTGTTACGCATTTTCTTCAGCCGGAAAATGATAATTTGTGATATTGATTACGATGGTGACAAATCGCAGTACTCCACGAGACATAAACAACTACATATCCTTTCCAAACAATAAGGCAGCATAACTTTACTAGCGATATGTACTACAGATTGTGTAAGTGTAGCAATAATAGACATGGCTCGTTGCGAGTATTGCGCTTTGGGAATATCCTTAATATAATACATATACATGTTTGGTAGACATCCTATCTTCCTTCTGCACTGAATAAATTGGAAGTGTCAAATAAAACAACGCCTTTTATTATACAACTAAGCATATATTTATACACAGTTTAATCACAATCAAGTTAGTGTCCAAGCGTGTGGCTGCTCTAACTGCTGCAGCTGGTGATTGGAGAACACCGAGTAGCAGTTAATACTCGTTAAGTTACGTAATGCGTCGAGAGGGTCAGCTGCTCCAAGCCGTTGTGACTTGCGTGATTTATTTTGAATGATGACTCCACAAATTATTGACAGTAAAGTTAACAAATGGTGCTAGTGCTACGTGTATTTTGGAAATGGGATTAATGTTATCAATTTTTTTTATCGTATCGAATTGATGGTCCGATTGATGTGTGGGAAATATCAAAATGTGCGATATAGTTTTTCATACTTAATGTTAAACATTGTTGAGCTTCGTAATCTCGTAATCAATAACTCGTTAACCTCAGGATTAAGTCTTCGTTTTACAAATAATCAACATGACTCAAGTTTGCGTTAAATTCCTGCGATACACATGAAAGAGCCGGAATCTAGTTTTAGTGATGCAACGACTCTTACTTTGAATATTATTCAATCAATAAACAAATTGTACAATTACATAATATAATTATTGAATAAATTAGATATGGTGTAATGAGATGAATTCTAAATTAATTCTAAAACATTTTGGTTTAAAAAGTTTGTTACTCTTTTCTACTTATTTATTTTAGAACGGACCAGTTTCATCCTGCTAAGGGCCATCTTCAGACTGTAGCCAATAACTGTGGCAGGGCGAAACCGGTCCGGTTCAAAATAAATAAAAAGTGGAAAAATGAATCATAATATATCATGGGGCCAATGCCAAAGTGGCGAATCTGCAAAAGCATCATTTCGAGATGGTGATGTTTGAGGTTTCTCAAATGCTATCAAAAATCGGTTTATGTTAAAATCATTGGATATGGTGGATAAGAACGCATATGAGCTGGTTTAGTAACAATATAAATTATAATACCTTTAAACTTCAATATACCTCGAGATGATGTTTTTTGCAGATTCGCGATTTTGGCATTGGCCCGACGATATTAACATGAAATTCCACGAATTGACAGTTTCAAAAATACAAACCATTCAAAACACTTATTATAGAAATACATATGTAGCAATTCTTGCAGAAAGTCCGCTAGCAGCCGGGTAAAAATGGGATTCTGCATTTTGAGGAAATTTATCATACAAATTATCGTCAATTAAGACAATCCTAAAGATCCTATCATGCGGTTACAATGCATTTTAATTGTAATCGTTGCATCACTAGTTTATTCTATTCTGCATATTTCAAATCTTTAATTACAATACTTGGTTTTAATAAAAAATAAAACTAAAGGTACTTCGTAATATCTAAAATAAAGAAGTAACAAAATTAACCTACTTTAATAAGGAGTATTTTTTTAGTTTGTTTTAAAGAGATTCATGTCGCTATCACGTTTTTTTTCATTAAGAACTACAGCTAGGTTTCCTAATTAGCTAAATTATTAATGTTTTTAGGAATTTTTAAAAATTTAATATATTTTTTACTTGTTAATATTATCATTATTGTAAATATATTTTTGGTACTTTTTTCATTATTCTATAACACAGGAGAAAATAAAAGTAAACATAATTAATTATGCACAAGTTTGCAATAGACATTGAGGCGTGGTTAAATATAAAATTTATATAATTCATAATTTGTTTGCGTTCATTTATAATCACCAGAAAAGAGTTGTCTACCATCTAATAATATGAGGATGAAAATAACACAGTAAACCTAATTCATATTCTGATCCATTTTTTTTATTAGTTGTTATTACCCGCCACCTTCTTCTAAACAAAATTGTTTTTGATAGTTACATTTTTGTATGTTTGTGGCTGAAAATCTGTGAATTCATTTAGTGCTCGACTGCAATTATTTAGTCCAGTCTTAAATTACATAGCATTCGTTTAAAAAATCCATCCAATATGAAATTGTAAAGCATTTTAACATTTTGTCTTCAATTTATTACAGCAGTATTCATACAGATAAAAATAATTTGAATGAGCAAAAATTATAAGGGAATTAAATAGTACCCCCACCACACTTCAAAAATTTCAATAATTAATTGAAAAAACAACATTTTCTTAACCCTCTAATGTATTTCTTCGTCTTTAGGCGTTAGTACATGAGTGGAGCATATAAAAATAACCAACAACTACTGCACGGCCCGGCATAGCTCATAAGCAAGCTTCACTCTACACATTGGCATGGGTGGCGAAACAAAATAATCTGACAGCACATTCGTGCTTGATAAATAAATCACCCCACACTGAATTTAGAAGTACAGAAAAAAATGCATGCATTAGAGAGTTAAGAGGTGTTTGTTACATAGGTATGGTATTTCTAGCTATTTTGACGCTTTAATTTAGTCTACATATTATTATGGAAGTTCAGATTTATTGCCCTCGATTTTTCATAATTTATAATAAATACACTGAAATCGAATACAAAAGATTGCACCCACCCTTCCGGTATCCAAATAACATTGTTGTTAACCCAATTCGTGAAAAATGAGTGAATGTGATGGTTTCCTAGTAGGAGGCAGTCTAGTGGTTTCAATTTCAATGTAACAATATTATGAAGGTATATCTAATCTTTTCTTAAAGATATAATTACGTATATCACTAATTCTTTTAAATTTTCACTATTTTCCGGAACAAAAATTTTTGGTTGGTATTTTTATAGCCGACAAGTTTTAAATTCCAATATTTTGCGTGGCAAAATAGGCAATAATTAAATACTATTTTCCAAAAAAAAAATCTTTTTAGCTGTAAAAATTCCAAACAACATTTTAATAATAATAACATTTGTAGCAATTTTGTATTGTTTCACTTCAAGTGCGCAATTTCAAGTTTTGTTCAAGAAAATAGAAAAAATTATTTAAAAAGTCGTAGAACATCGTGATATAAATATGAGGTGGTCATGAATAGATGTGATTGAGGAAACAAAAGTGAAAATTACGTTTTTTTATTAAATTTATAAATTATCTACATAATATCAATATTTGGCTACTATCAAAACTGGTAAAAAAATAGTCAAATTGGATTTGTGTAATTTAATGAAAATTTACATAAACTTATGTAGTTGGTCAGTTACATAAAATTAGCCACATTAAAATAAAGACAGAAGAAACCCTGGTAGTAATAATAATTTATTCTAAAGCAGCCTAGTCCATAAACCCAATTTGACTGTTTTTACAAAAAAATGCAGACTTGAGGCAAAAGTTGGAGAGTATTTCTATAAAATGTGAGCTAATGATTAGTAAAGTATTAGAATAAATATCTAATTGTGTAATGGACTGATGTGCAAAATGAAGTGGGAAAAGTGTTTAAATTGTCAAAATATTTCAATATCTCGAGCCATCTAAGATTTGATAATATGGCAAAGTAATCTTATGTTCTAGTTATGTATTACATAAATTCTTACACACATTATCAGAGTATTTATTGTTTTCAAAAATCATCAAAGACTAAAGTCCGGTTTTTCATCAGCTTCGGAGATTGGCTTACCTATGCGATTAATCTTCTCCTTATCTAACTGTTTATGCTTTTATACACAAAAGTGTATGTTCAAATTTTCACCAGATGAAAACAAACAACAATCTCATTAAATTGCCAACATGATAAGTGTTTGTTATTTATAACATCATATACAGACCTTATTACGTATCACTATAAAATTGCATATTGTTACTAACATTTAATGAACTACATAATAAAAACGTGATATTGTGTAGAATTGAATTGTTAAAATGTATGAGTTTTAAAAGCTGTTAATGCAGCGGTTGGCTTAAGTTTCTGCACTATACCCTGTCCATCATTAGAACGACCTGTGAGCGCGCTTGTCCTGCCCCTTTCCCCCACTACTTTCTCCGCGACTTGGTATCCACGTTAACACATTCAAAAACAGGCTTTTTTTTTATTCTGTATTACCTACCTACAAACACAAATTTAACTCATTTTATACATTTAAATAATTATGGTTATAATATTAAAATATACATATTGCATTTTATGTGGCATCAGGTTCATTAATACAGCTAGGGAATTAATTCGAAATTGATAATATTATGATAATTTGACTGAACATCCACGGTATGAATGGGTTAATATCTCAGAAACGCGTGTATGGGCGGAGTTACATGGCCGTCGCAGCGGTGCGCGGGAGATGGGACGCATGCGAGGGGTGGGTATGCGCAGTAGGAACCAAATTTGGAACTGTAGCAGGTTGTTCTTAAGTTAAACTCACAATAGATTACTACATGGTTGACAAAAAGACATTAAAATGCTATACTAATCGAATTCTACTTAAATTCCAATCTAGGATTAAGCCGATGATGAAAAACCGCACCTAAGTGTGGCTTGGAGACAAAAAATATGGAAATATAAAATACTGAAGTAGCTTCAATGATCGATCAAATCTTTGGTTTATATTTAGTAATCTCATTACGGAAGTTAAAGTGACATTAGTCCATTGTACACGTATAAATAACCAAGCCTCAACTGCCAATTCTTTCACACAATCACAGGAAAACATTTGAGTCACATCGTCTTACATGGCCTGATGCTTAGTCTTCATCCTCGAGCATGAGGAAGCCCTTGAGGGGGGTGGGCAGCGGCAGCCTCTGCACGGACTTGAAGAGGGGCGCGGGTTGCAGGGCGGTGCGCAGCGCCAGGCGGGCTAGATGGGTGAGGGGACGGGGACTGCGGCCCCACGAAGGGGGGGGTGGAGCGCCCGCCAGCACCAGCAGACGTGCCAGTCCTAGGGAGCCTCGCTTAAGCGCCAGGGACAGGTTGTCCACCACGCAGTGCTGCAGTGAGCACAGGTTCACGTCTGCGCCATGCTTTATGAGGAGTTCTGCCACTTTGTCCCTGAAGGTTTCAAATTAAAATTGTAATCATTGAGAAGCTTTAAAAAAAAGTTAGGTTAGACTTATTTACGATCATGGTGTGTTTTATGCCAAGCTGTGAAACATTTGTTGTCGTCTGCTAAAAAGTGTTAAAACTAGGTTAGGTTAGGTAAAATTTTTAACACTCTATTCGTTCATCATCCCAATTCTTGATCATCCAAGTGTCCCCACCTACTTTCATAGACAATAAAATGACATGGAGACTAGTTAATATTGTATATACATGTTATGAATACACATCATTTGTTTTAAATACTGTAATAATAATAGCTTGACTTTTGCTAATGCTGCAAAAGCACATTCGTTTCCCACACTTGACATTTCTGTTTCTCCTCCGGGGGACATGGACAACAAAAATAAGCCAAAACGTAGCTTATAATAAGTTAGATTTTCTTCAATTATATTTAAAACATACAAAAAACATGTTTTTGACATACGAAAACTGTAAAACAAATAAATGTTTGTATGTTAAATAGTTTGCGACCGAATGACATTTCTCTGCGATTTTTTCACACTTTTTATAACTAGTCCCCTGTTGAGTGGGGCTTTATCCGGCTGTTTAGATCTCCTAACTTGAATGTAAATTTGATCGAGAGTTGCGTTGGGAAGAGCGTAAGTTTATTTTAAGAGCGTATTGTGTATTTGGGCAGTGTTGAGGGTAAATTTCTGCTTAACAGTTGCTCAGTAGGATTGGGAACAACGGCCGTTATGGGCTGTTGCCGGTTCACCACAACCGTTGTTTTGGGTGCCACTCAATATACAAGTACTTTCTATTGCATTTCTGCAGAAAAATGCTGTTTTTATGATAAGCACTATAAGGTCCATTACCTCTGCAGCAGAATGGCCCTGAAGAGCGGCGTGTCGTCGCTGACGAGGGAGGTGGCGTTGAGGTTGACGGCGTGGTCCTGCAGGCAGGTGAATAGCTCCTCGAAGGTGGAGTACTCTGTCACGCACTCCACGGCCTCATGCAGCGCTGTGGACCCTGTCAGGCTGTTGGGGTAATCCACCGAAGCACCTGGAGACAGACATTACTTCATTTATTCATTTCTATAAATTACCCATACACAAATTTGTTTTTTTTTTTATCCGTCACCGGGGATATGAAATAGATAAAAGGTTTTCAGAGTGGTGAGTAGAGTTTTTGTTGTACTTTATGTCGTGGCACGGAAAGGTGATTTTTTTTTTCAACCTTATGTTGGAAAACAAATCACCTTTAATCCTTGAAAAACATAAATAATATTTATGCATACTTTGATGAATGTTTTAAAACTTGGGTTACCAAGTTGGCTTTCAAATGACAACCATTAGTAACCCCTCGAGCCTCTTAAGGCTAAATATGATTGGGTGTCTATACATTACGAAATTATTATCTCTTTTTCTATCATGCGGAAACACATGATGTTTTCTGGTTAGAAGAGGAAATAAT
>JAHDVE020002594.1:0-72563 GCA_022606495.2 Halesus radiatus
ACGGGTAGTTAGGAAAATGTTTAAGGTTACCAGTGAAAAAAGTTGTTAAGCTGTTAGCTTTTAAGTTATATATGGAATACATACTAGAACTTTAGGTAAAGCATTCAAAAGGCCTTTACTGGTATTCAATCTTGTAATGGTCTAACCATCATCATTTTCTTTTAATAGAACCCTGGAAAATATTTTTTTTTATATGCATAACTTTCATGCTAGAAAAGCTTAAGGGAGCGACATCTATCGACTTGTGGAGAGTTTGATTACAGTGAATTATAATCAAATATTTTTGATTCATAAAACTCGTTGCAACATAAAACCACGAGATGGCAGTGAGAAGAAGGCGTTCCCTCTTATAAATAAACATCACAGGATTGGGTGAAATCAACGAAAAAGTTACCAATCAAACGAGCGTTTTACATAAACAACAATTAGTGGTGACAGGACAAAGGAAATATTAATTATTTATGTGAATCGAAAGGTTTCAGATCAACGGCCTATAATGTAAACATTTCACTAGCGGTCGAACAGGATGAGAAGAGGTCGTGAACTTTAAAGGAAACAATGGGAAATGCAGAGATGAATAACCATTGAAAATGGAAGTAGGAAGTAAAAATAATACGCAAAATGTTAATTACAAATAAAAAACTACAAAGTGAGGATTTATCTTGCACGGGGAAAGGTGTGTTTGCATTAGAATTTAGACAGAGAGGCGTGTCATGTAAGGTTAAGCGGAAAAACAACGAATTAGAGAAAATAATTCAGAGAACAATAGCTTCAACAGATGGAAAAGGGAAGAAACAAGAATTATACAGTATGGAAACTTCGGCAAACTTAAGAGGCGATTTAGGCAGAACTAATGTGAAATAGGAGTACAATTTTCTAATTTCAGGAACGTAGATAATTACAAGGGAGTGAAACTAGGCTGATTTTAGGTGATAAAAGGTATTAATTGAGTAGATTCAGGACATCAGATATTATGAAAATGTAGATGAGAAATGTATCAATCAATTATAAAATTTAAACTGAAGGAATTCAATAGAAATATTGAGACATATAGACTACTACTTTGAATATAGTTCGATACATTTAGGTAAAATTTTGAGGTTGTCAATGACTAATGTAAACAAGGCGACAAGAATTGTTTATTTAAGCGACCAGATGAACATGAAACTCAGGTGATAAAGAGACAAACAAACAATTAAGTTTATATAGGGAAGATAGGAATATTTATTTAAGGAAAAGTAATAAAAAAATAATGAGTTTTCGATAAACTCTGATTTATATCGGTTTTTTACAAAAGTAATGGTTATTACCCATAATAATGAGTAAGCTAATGTGATATTGAGTTAGAGTGGAATGGAGAAAGGGGAGTGACCAGGAAAGAAGTGAACGAACTCATATCTACCAGGTTTGGGGTAGGTAAATCGCAGGTAAAAACGCCAATAAATTAATACATAAAATTATTAAAGGTAGTGAAAAATCAATTAAGGATGATATCAATCGACCCGGATGAAAGTATAAGCAGACGACAGGTACATACAAAAGGTGTAATACAGCTAGACCAGGAAGAAGCAGTGCAACACATTGAAAAATCATTCTGGAAAGGTATATTTATTAACTCAGGCAGGTGAGGTGGGGAAGAAATTATAAAGTGTTTACACCAATATTAGGATCAATTGAAAATTGCACGAAAATATGCGTTAATCGAATATTCACATGTTAGATCAGAGAAAAACCATGGTACCATCGGAAAATTCATAAATAAAAAGATATCGCATATCAAGATAACCAGGGACTAAGGGAATTTCTAAAATTGAACGATGTGAAGAAGGCGCTTCTTTAAATAAAATTCAATAATGACATAGTGGCAATAAATACGAGATACCCGAGTTCATAGGCGACCAAAGAATAAGCGATAGATAATATTTTCAAAAAAAAAAACATGAATCGAAATTTCCAATTCTATAATAAGGAACAGCAGGGCGATCTAGAGGAATGAACTAAATTCGATCCTGGCCGGAGTGAGGAAAAGTGATGGATTCAGAGGCGGGCCAGATATTATCTAAATATTTACATTGAAGAATTACATTCGAAATTAGTGTTACTTACATATAGGTTTACGAGTTGGTAAAGAACATAATGTAATGTAGGTATGGAATGGAGTTAAATCCTTTTGATTCTAAGCTAGGTATATAAGGCAATGTAACGGCAGAATAGGGGAGTTGGTCGCGAGAAACGCCGGGAAGATTAATTACGTGCCGATCGATATTGTGTAATTGTTTTGTTTTTGGACTTAGAAAAATTTCATTTGATTTGATTCTTAAAGTTTTAAATAAATTCTTTTAAATGGTTGTTGGATTGATTCAACAATAGTTTGATTTAATTCAATAATAATTTAATAAATATTGAAGTTTCTAAAATTCATTATAATTAAGTTGATACTAAAAATTACTTCTGTGAATTAATTAAAATTGGTGGTTTTAAGTGAAATTATAATAATCGAAAGTGTTTATAAATAAAGTGTTTGAATTGAAGTTGATTGGAGTCCGTCGCGAAATAAGTTGGAAGAAATAGTTGATTACGGGCGTATCGGTATTTAAGTGATTAAAAAGTGTTTTTCTGGACTTCAAAAAAAAATTCCATCTTAAAATAAATAAAATATTTGTGTTTAAATTAATATTAAAATTTTCTTAAAGGCAGTTCGTCTCGAGTTGATACGTCGTTAATTGCGTGCGGAGTGATTAAAAAGTGTTTTTCTGGACTTCAAAAATTTCATCTTAAAATAAATAAAATATTTGTGTTTAAATTAATATTAAAATTTTCTTAAAGACAGTTCGTCTCGAGTTGATACGCCGTTAATTGCGTGCGGAGTGATTAAAAAGTGTTTTTCCTGGACTTCAAAAATTTCGTCTTCTAATAAATAAAGTGTTAAAATAAATTCTCTTGTTGATCTAATACAATAATAGTTTCATAAATAGTGAAATTTCCTAAAAAAATTAATAATACTTAAATTACGTTAAAGATTCTAAAAGTCGCAATTAAAGTTGGTAACAATAATTTGATTTAATTTTCTCAAAATTATAAGTGCAATGTGATACTAATAATAATTTAATAAATATTGAAAAATTTCTATAATTAATAAAGTTATTTGTTTAAAGATTTTAAAATTTGCTTCTGTGAATTAATTAAAATTGTTTAAATGAAATGTGATTTAATTCATATTTTGTGTTGAACTGAATTTATTACGAGTTTAAGAAAAATTAAATATAATTGCGTTTAAAATAATTTAGTGAAAGTTTAAAAACAGCTGAGTCTTAGTTTCATATAATTCATTTTTAATACCTAGCGTGGGATTAATTTCGTCAAAGAAAAATAATAAAGCTCTAAAATATTACCAAGCGTTCGGTTTACGGATTTAATTAATAGTTAGTAAAGAGAATTACGTGAGTACAAAGAATAAAATAGGAAAATAAAACAACAAAATTTAAATATTATCTAATAATATTTGGATTTAGAGATCATTAAATTTGAAGAAATAGTACAAATCGGTAGATCACGAATTGAACTTAGGAAACACTAGATTGTATTAAGTAAATATTTCTAACTTAGATTAAACATTCCAGGCAGGGAAGTTCAATATTTTCTGAATCTTCATATTGGCGTGTATAACCCGTCTGGAAAAATTATGATTTTGTCGGAATTCAGGTGAGTCAATTTAATATACAAGTTTTCAGGTTCTCCCGGGGAAGGCGAGGACGGAGACATGAATTATATTTCTAATGATGTATAAGCGCACATATTAAATGCATATATTATATGTATAAATATATATTTATATTTAATGTTTAATATGTATATATATATAAAACCAATTATTATATTTATGTATATCTCCTATAAAAACAATTTATTTTATTAATATATATATTTTCCTAACATATAAATTCAAAACTAACATTACTAAAATTACCAACAACCCAAACGATTTTTATTAATTCAAAGATCGTTATCATTCTAAAACAAACCAATGAATCCTAATTGTTATGCTTCCTGACGGGGGTCTCTGACACCTTATAACTGTCGCATATCTCAACGACCTACATCCTCGACTGTTATTATAACTAGGTCAACATTCCAAACCACACCCTTCTTTTATCGAAGTATGTAGATACGTATAAGTATGTATATATATTCGAATTTCAGTACATCTTACGAAGAATAAGTACCTTAACAAACGTCGACATTTAATTGAAAATAACTATCATCTTTTGCGATGAATTATCATCTTTTAGAAATCACGTATTTGTAGTTTACGTACATACATAATTTTATAGCGCCATTTTCATGGAAAGATTCAATTCAAAGGCGCCCCACATCCGTTCGAACATATTGATGAATTCAACAGAACAAACAAAAACCCACATTATTAGAAATATCAAAATAAGCATAATCATTCGTCGACAATACGTTCCCAAGTTATGTTATGAAATTAATTTTATCTTCGACTTAGGTTTTCAAGGTTCAGGCCTTGCGAATTTTGGGCTTTTTGGAGTCCTACCTTTTCTCCAAACAAAAAATCAATCTACAGTTAAATTCAAACTACATGAGATAGCAGGGTCTCATTAAATCAACCTGTCAACCAAACCAAAAGTAATCTATTATATATATTGTATTATCACTTTCATGTATTTTGATATGTAATATGTCTGAATATCTGGCACAGATTCACGACCTGTGTTGGAGATGTCAGATCCACAATTTTCTGGGAAAACTGGAGTATTGTGGATTATAAAAACTCGTATTGTTTACATATATTTATAATTTGTACCTATCGATTGGGCAGAGATAATTGCTGATTTAAGCGTGGTTATCTCTGAACTCTTGATGCGGGGGACGGCCTTTCAACCCGGACTTTGCAAAAATTCGCAAGTATATAATGTTGTTTGACGAGGGGACGGAACCGGTTTGATCTCCTTTAAATGTAACTGTCTGGAGGACGGGAATTCGGAGGGTCTCGGACCCATGGATAAGGAAGGTGCTCTTTCCGTCGCGGTACAGGGGATGACCAATAGCGCACGAACTAAAAGAAGAGGTTACGTATACCGATTTGGTCAGGCTTTGCGTCTGTGAAGAGAGAGTTACTGACCGGAAACGTGGTCATCTGAGTACTTTAGGGGTAGGTCTGGAGCCGAATTGCAGCAAAACAAACTGTATTCGATCTCTCGTCATAACAAAAGCTGTGAAAACTAAAACCTAATCATGTAATTTTCCCAAATTTAGGAGAGGATGGAGATGGCGCCAAAACAAGTAAAACTGTACCTTTTAACCATGAAATTCATTGAAACTAACCCATGTAGAATAACACTTAGTACGATGAGGAAAGACGATAATACTGTGATCATTACATTTATGTATACCAAATTTAAAATTGAAACTACGTCGTATTATATAGATCAGGAATAGTGCAATTAGTATAGCCCATAAGCTAAGTTTTCCCATTAAAACTCACGATAGAAGAAAAATAGAAAATTTAGGGGTAAAGTTAGGAAAATGCTAGTCTTCCTATAGGAAATTAACGTAGATTGCATAGTAGGATAATAATAGAGAGTTCAGAACACTAAAGTCTAAGATAGGAGAAATGTTAGGAATATGAATTCTGTCAATGGTATGCGAGAGTCTGCCTACGCTACAAAGAATAGGGGTTACCACAAATAAGGCCTTGTTTTTCCAATAGTCTGAAACAAAAAAACAACACAACGTAGACTCGCGAAAAGCTTGGCAAAATTGACCACATTGGAGTGCAAAAATACCGTGAAAATTAAGAAAATCGGAAACACTCGAATGTTAGCATAGGGCTAGACGTTACACGCTGGCCAAGGAGGAGAAAAACCTCAATTGAAAGGAAAACTACAAAGGGTTTTCCGATCACATTAGTTAGGAAAATTTAAGGCAGCAGTAGAGGAGTCATCTTAAACCGGTGGCGCGAACGGAGGTCTATTGCTAAATTAAATCATAAACGAAGGAAGGACGGGCCATCACATCTTTAAAGCCTAGTGGGGGGGGGAGCCATCTCAATCTGCAACACTTTAGACTTTTTGGTATTTTGTGTATTTCGAAGAATATTAGTTACAGTTCAAGAATTTTATTTCACAGGAATTGTTAGATATTTTTCTAACTGCTCATAAAGAATTTAACGGTAAATCATTAATATTATTGGCTTGTATTACAAATTTAGACTATGGGGACTAGCACCATTTTGAGTGCTGACTCTTAAGAAGTTTTTAACTGAACAAAATTTCGAATAGCAGAAAATTGCAAACAGATACACCTGAATATTGTTCAGTATGGCATAATATAAAAACCCTAATTACGTATGATTGATGTTCCACGCCTATCTCGTTTTCGTAAGTTTGGAAGTGAAACGCCGACAAGCACCGGTGATTATTCCACAAATGTATGTAAATAAAGCTTGATTTCCCAGGCAGTTCTCCGTTAGGCGCGCCGTGCGCCTTTCCCCGCCACGTAAGTTGGCGAGTACTTACTGCTGTGCGGTAATGAACTGCCGCCTAACAATTTGCCAACTAATTTGGGATACCGTGTTAACGAATGAAGCTGTTACGGTGTCGCATCTTGACGGTACGCACGCTGTTTGATTGTTTTGAGCGGTTGTGGTTGTCTTTCAAGGAAAATAGATTTCTTTCTGTGTATAATAATGATAAATGCTTATTCCGGTATGTGGGGAGGTTAGTGCAGTCCCACACATTCCATGCAAAATATACTTACATTAGTTATAAAAATAACATAATTATAAGAGAAGTAGGTTACAAAACATAAATAAAAAAATAAAAAGAACATGAAAATAAAGCCGTTAAGGTGCTTCGGCATTTAAATTGAAAGAGGCAAATATCTTTTTGCACTATGCGTCGATGCTGGAGGCTTGACTGAGACGGTCTTCCATGATGAGGATATTCCCGGAGCTGTTTATTCTTTCTTTCATTTCAGCCACCCTGGTACTTATAAGGGCTGAAAACAGTAAACTCGCCCCTCCGTAAACATCATAGAAGCGCTGCAGTATCTGGGTAGGCCAAACATTAAATCTAAAAATGCCTAACACTTATATATTTAATACTATTTTTGAAACTGATAATACATGGTTATACATTTTGTCATATTACGCCCAAACGTGTTACTATCGGAAAAGACCAAGAAATTAACTGAGATTAATGCGAATAGGAATGTATTTACCATAAAAAGATGCACAGACTATACGGTCATGCTTTTAAAAAAGTTATATTTATGGATCAAAGTGATATTGCAGATAGCCGGTGGGATTTTTTTAGCTCCAGAGATCGTTTGAAACACCGGAAATATATTTCATTACAACGTAACAACCATGACTGTTGCAATTTTATAAGGGAAAAAAATTGATATTGTTTTTTCAGGGCTTGAATTTAGACCAGGCTTTTAATGCGATCAAATTAATAAATTATAATCTAAAAAGTTCGGAGATTTTTCATCAGCTTAAAAAATAATTTTACGACTGCTTCTGAAATGATTCTCGCTTCCTTTTGACTTATTATAAAGGAATTTACGCCTTTGACAGATATTAACAATGGGTTTTTGAGAGTTACCTTACTGACTTGGATCCCTTTTCAATTTCTTAAAATGCACATCAAAACGGCTGCCGTGAGTTCCGAACCATCTTTTGTCGTCGTTTGTTTTCGGAACAAAAATACCCTTATAAATGGTATTAAAACAAGATTGTCGTGTCATTCACTACCACTTCAATTTCTTTAGCCAGGATGTGTTCTTTTGCCGCAGATATTTTATTAAAGCGTTTTTTTTTTAAACGATTTTTTTTCCTACAATATCAAAAACTAAATACAGCCATCGGTTCATTTTGTCACCAAGGTTAGGTTAGGTTAGAAAAGGATAGAACGCCACGCAACTTGTTTGGCATACACTCCTTACTTCATTTACATCCACATGTGTCATGTTATCATCACGGCATTGTGTAAGATGAACTTTAAACATGACCAGATTCACGAATTTTATTCTCTTAGTTTCTTCTATAGTTTCATGTCTTCTTGCGGCACCTCACACTTCTTCCATTCACTGAGAATTTTCTCCGTTCATCCACTCTACATCTGCAAACCATCTAATCTCTTCCCGTAATTAGACCTCTAAAATACCCCTATAATAAATCGATCATAAAATTCTAAACATCGAATTCAATGCGAATGTACCACTCCTGTGAAAAATCACAGGATATTATAAGTAACTCTAGTCCAATTTTTTATTTATTTTTATTTCTTTGTATCAATAATGACGTTCAAACATAAATACCAGTATATTTAGTTTTTTTTTTATAAAGTTAGTTTTCACAGTTAAAATAATTTTCAAAGTTTCAATTTTTCAAAGGCCGCAAAAAAGCTCCAAATCTATGGCCGTTCGGTTTTGATCAATATTGAGGTTAGAATGTCAAATGTCAAAAATAAACAGTTCATAATTTTATAATATATTCATGGTAAACTATAACTTAACATAAACAATAAAATTATCAACCTTTTTAGAATTTGTATCTCAAAGAATAATTATTATATTAACTATTAACATTATGAAAATATCAGCATTGGTAATTGGTTTGATCATTAATATTCTAATATCTTTCATTATAATAGTTCTTTATATTGAACAACAATTATAGAGCTTAAAGTAACCCAAATTATGTCAAAATTTTGCCAAAATTTAAAAAAAAATACATGTTAAAAAGAAAATAGAAAAATAAAAATTTTCATAATAATCCTAAAACAGAATGCTCACGTGACGTCAGATGTTCCAAATGCAAAGGTACCAATATAACACGATGTTTTGATGAGCTGATTTATTATTCACTATTAAAAAACGATTTATAAATTCTACGTATTCTATGAAAGTTATATATTCAGAATCGGCGTTTGATGATCTATACGAATATGTATCTTTAAAGCCATCATATTTTTCACTGGAGTTCTTTATTGTAGGATTTGTGAAGCGTAAATTTTTCACCAACAATAAAGATTGCATAAAAAATTGGAAAAAAAATATGTGTATAATAAAAAAGTAAACATATTTCTACGGCCTAAAATCGAACCCCGATCAAATGCTTGGAAGGCAACTATGCTGACCATCACACCATCAAATATTGTAAAAACGGCGATATAAATTCATTACAAGTGCTGAAAATCAGAATCACGTATTTTTTAATTAGAATGTTACGTACATCACATTCGAAATTTTATCAGGTAGCAAAAGAATACCACGTTAATTAGCATACATCAGAAATAACTATTAGTAAGGGACTAGTAAGGAACTCGTTCACAATGCTGCCACTGTAATCAAATAACAACATACTATACAAATGTTGTCAATACAATTTTCGCTTAGATTGCGGCATATATTGCATTAATGCGACAACGCAAATCATCCGAGACCCATCCCCTTGTTCTGTCTGTACCCAGCATCCTTCCTGTGCCATATATTATCTCACGCTGGGGGAACGGCGGGGGTGGTTCTGCTAATTCTGAGCTCAGTCTATTGAAATTCATATAAAACAATTATCTACGGCGCTATTAGCGTTCATAGCGACACGGTATTGTGAAAATTTTCACTACATGACCTAATTATTTTAATGATCATTAGAAAATAAATGTTTCATTGTCTGTAGGTGGAAATAATTATTTCAGAATGTTATTTTGATGGTTTCGCAATTTTTAATATAAATATTTGTCTATTTATTTTAAAAAAAAAATACGCGATAATATCCCTTCATTTTAATAACATAATTTTAGGATTTGTGATGATTTTTTTTTTTAAATAATGTTTTTTTGGTTTTTATTTTTTTTTCACGGCCTAGACTCAAACCGCAATCAGCTACTTGGAAATCAACTATGCTGACCATCACACCTCCAATTATTTTAAGAATGGTAGCATACATTTTTTTAAAGTACTGAAAATTAGAATTATGAATTTTTGAAATTTTGAATTAGAATATACCATCACATCATATCCAAAATTATATCGTTCAATATTATTTGAGACACAAGGAGAACACTTATTCTTACAAAAAAAAAGAATTGTTCCTTGACGAATGTATCTACAGTTGGTATCACTTACAGATAAAAGTTTTTAAAATTCTAACTACGTCATTTAATAAGGTTAAAATATTCATTGGGGTTGCCAGCGCTGTCGTGGGGAGAAATACATTCACAGTACACACACATATTGACTCTATCTGCCTTGTTGCATTTCACCGAAATTAGCCACTTCCTCTTGACAAAGTCAATATGTTCGACATTGGATTTTCATGTGAAAGCCGACAAAGATGCTAATGTTGTATGTTTGTTGTTATATTGACCTTACCTTCTGATTCTGGTGCTCTTGCCTATCGGAGATTGGCTAACATCACGGGAATTACCAGCCTAGAATATCTCAGCGGAACTACACTTGTTTCGAATTACGCAGCCTTCAAGGCTTTAAGGTGTAGCGGTTTGTAACCTTGTGTTTTTATCACATAACCAAGGTATTGGAGTTTTTTGGTATATTATGTCTTCAGTCTGTCTAATACATCTCTGATGTTCAAAAAACTTTTTTTTTCCTTAAAGCATTTTTTGGAATAAAAAAAAAATCGAAGAAAGAAACCACTTTGAGACTTGATATTCTACTTAATGAAAATCGTACATTGTTGTAAACTAAATTTACACATTTGTCGACCGGTTTCGGTTAATCTTAACCTACCCCAAGACCGTAATTATATAAATTAAATAAAAATACAAAGGCATATTATGATAAATAATGTGAAAGGGGGGAAAGAGACAGTATATCCGAGCAGGACAGAGCATCAGAGGGGGTAGTAGAAGGGTAGGTAGAGGGGTTGAGGAATGGTAAAGGTTACATGGGAAGAAAATGAACATCTTTATAATTGGACTTTGGATAAAATCTATCAAAATTTTGCATTTTTTATCTTTAAATAAAAAAAATATATATTTGCCAATTAATCAAATTTTTAATGAAAACTATTCCATAAGTTTATTTTACAAAATTAAATAAAATGCCGTGAGACAATGCTTTAGAATATAAAGGCTGGCAGAATTCTCGACACCATGTGTGACGCCTGCATTAAACCGGAGTTAGAGGGAGATGCCTCTGGCGGTCAAAAAACTAGAAACTGTTTTAAAAAAACTTTTTTATTAATGCGGGAATTAGCTCTCGACGGCCGTTTTAAAGGTTGTTTCAGTGGTTTATGGTCGTTAGCTGGTTTATAGAAGTCATAGCTATAACCTTAAGTCGCGTGAGATTTTGTAAAATGTCAGAATTGATACTGAAAATTGTTTTGATATACGAGTATGTCTGGTATATTTACACATGTGTTGTACACAGCGTTAGGGTTCTACGTATACCTCGATGTTGTTTGGTTAAGATTAGTGAGTAAATAAATTATTTATTATTTTTATAAGAATTCCGCACAAGAGTTGAATCGTCTGGAGCCAGTGAGACTATGCCATCCCCAATTGGGGAATGTTGTGACGCTGAAGGTATTGAGGAGGGGAAGGAGAAAGGGGAGGGGAAGGTTGGGAAATACCTGGCTATTTAGATCTGGTTACCAAACACAGTTAAAAGCCATTTAAAGCAACGTTTCAATTTTGAATGGTAGTCTTTCACCAGAGCGATACTGAGAATATCTTCTACTTTGGAACGTGCGCAAATATACTGTATATTATTTTTTAATGAATTAATTTGTGAAACAACACAAATTAATTAAATAAAATTTACTTGGGCCCGCCGGGATTTGAACCCGCGACCTTCGGATTCGTAGTCGAGAGCCTTACCCCTCGACCATGGAGGCCCTCAGAGGCGTTTTCTTTGAAAGATGTGTGATTATTTTGTGGCGCCATTATTAATATAATTAATAAGAAGACCTGAAGTAGATGAAAGTATACGTAAATTTATTATTTAATATTTTATAATAATTTTTTTTTATTTTTTCAATTATTTTAACATTTAAAAAAAATATACTGACCTACTTTCATTACTTATTGTTAATTTTTGTTTTTGTTTGTAATTTGTTTATTATTTGTTATTATACTTGTTATTATTTTTTAGTATATTGCTCTTCCTGATAAGGGAAGCTTTTTCTTCTGAAACATGTAGATATTAACAGTGGTGAAAACAAAATTCTTCTTATTAATTACACGAATGATATTTTGTCTAATCAAGAAAAAAAAATCGATGTTAATTTATAAATTACTTTTATTTGGCAAAATGTTGTTCATTTACTGGTGCATGAAATAGAAGCTTTAATCTGATTTAAGTTAATTTACGTTACGATTATGAAGTTATTTTATCTTTAGATTACTTTAATATATAAACTCTTCTAGAGGGTAAGCAATATACGACTAACGAGGAAGAATTTACATATTTTGTGTAACAGCACTTATACTAACTGATATACAACATCTAAGCGAACTCATCGTAATAATAAAGTAGAGAAAAACTGCGGATCTTTTTTCCAACCTATGACGTTAAAATTCAATCTCTTCCATCTTGACAATATTTTACATGGCTGAGGTAAACGAAAAACCGTACCAAACATATACTCCTTTTATATTATATGCTGTAGAAGATTGTTATTCGTCGTAGAGGTTACTATCAACTTCTGGAAGATTGCGTTAAATAGATAAAAACTAGACACGATTTAAATCTGTTAAAAATGTTGAGTCCACCCGAGTTCATATCGCCACAGATTCCACGCCTTCTAGAAGCGATTGGTGCCCAACGGGAATATTTCATAGTTGAAAACTTAACAGTTTAACCCCAAAGCATGCGAACATCAAACTCGTCAAATCCACACCCGATCCCTACGTAAACACGTGCGCGATCTCTTCTTAATCAATTTCATATTGTTTTTCGTTAAGTTTTGAGGCGGAATCAGGTTTTGAATAGGCACACGTTACCCGTATACGGTCACAGCAGATGTTGCCTTTACTAGACACTCTCTGCAGGGGGCTGCGATCGGAATATTAAGGATCGGATTTCAGGATATCAAGGACCATGGATTGCGGAACTATTTTTAAGGCTTTAAAATGAAAAACAGGTTTGGGTTTCATGTAAATTCCTCGGAAAAAAATGTACCCTAAGAGATCGTCAGATTTAGCAGAGATATCGGTTATTTTCAACGTTCTCGCAGTAAATTATGTACAAAAAAGCTGGACAACAAATGGATCTTATCGTACATTCTGATTATATTTAAGAACAGCATTCAAAAGATCAGAATTTAAATGTTGCTAGCAAAACGTCATTACGAATCTTCGATTGCTCTCCTCTCAAAGCTCAGTCTCGGTCCATAAAGTTTTGGTAAATGGGGTACTAAATATTTTCCCGTTAAAACCTCTCGTAAAGCATGAAACGGTGCAACCAGTCGACAGTAAAGAGTGCACGGTGACACCACAGGACAATAAAACCTTTGTTCACAGCGTTATTTCAAAGACGGGTGTGAATTAGGTACCTACTTACCAGAGGTGTGCACAATGCAGCCATTGTTCAGCAGTGAGTTTTGCGATTTTTGAACAAAGTCTGAGGTTAGTATTGATATTGTTATGCATAAAACACTTGAGTTTGTCTATTTTTATTTTAAATATAAAACGGTCTCCTGAAATTTTTTTTAATATTATTTATTATAATATTTAGAATATACGCACCGGATAAATGATAATGACCGGTTAGTGGCTGAGTTGGCATTGCGCCGTAAGTTCAATTCCTTGGCTGGCTAAGTCCTCCATTACGACACAAGAAACATCTTCCGCTTACTGTGATGGTAGTAGGAGATGTTCAAATATTGTCAGGTTATTCGTAATTAGGAAATATTTGTCTATCTTTAAAATTTTTTTTAAAGTGAAATCGTTCTTTTTTTTACTAAAAGAGAAGCATCACGATACGCCATTGGTATCCATCCGTACGACTCACCAACCCAATAATACTTCAGTTTTCTATCCGCAATCTTTCCTCGTTCTTTAAACTCCCACCTCGGAGTAAAAAATACTCTTTCAATAGCTTTGTTTGAATGGTGGTGCAATATGTTTGAACGAACTTTTTGCAACAGTGTCAGCAGTTATCCGTTTTTACGTAAATTCGATCTGATTTTATCCGGTAAAAGTCTTAAAAATAATCAGTAATCCTTATAAAGACATATATATTTAATCATTGAAGAAGATAATATTAACACATTCCAAATGAACCACGAATTCGAAAAAACAACAGAAAATAAAAAGATTTCAGTCGCATCTGGAACTCGAACCTATCCGGGGTAACCGCTTAACCAACTTAGCTAATGAGACCACTTCAATTTATGCCATTTACACCGATATCATACTTCAAGTTCAAGACTTGTTAATATTATCCTAATGATGATTGCAAAGTTCTTCCCGAACACAATTGAAATCGGAATAGAGTCTCGGATATACCTACCCGATTTTTTATTTATATGAGACACCTATTGACTTATTTTACAAGTCTTTATTTTATGTTGTTTTTTCGGTTTCGTGGTTCATTTGGGATGTGTTAATATTATCTTCTTCAATGATTTAATATTAAAATGAGGTTTACAAACTTCAATAAGTTATTAAAATGAAAAATTGAACATAAATATTTATATTTACATAATTCTATGGAATAACGAGTCAAAAGCATTCCAGGAAATCATGATTGGGTGAATTTTTTATTATCATTTTTGATTAATTACTTACCTAATTTAATCAATTTTAGTTTATGTTTGTAATTTGTCTATTATGTTCTAATTTTTATCATTTGTCTATACTTGACATTATTATTATTTACATTACAGGTGTGTGGAACTGCGGAGTGGCGCATGCCTACAGACTCGCAAGAAATATTCCGAAATATCTCAGAGTTTGAACTCAGCACGTTAATGTTTTATCTATTCCTGAACCGCGTGATTTTAAAATGAACTTAAGTTTGTTAAATCTTTCTAAAAATAAGTCAAATATTGCAAAACCAAATGTTCATTTGAATTTAAACAATCCCATGATATCGCAAATCTGCAGAACGGAAGTTGGTGAATAGCCTTAGATGCCTGAAAAGTGGAAAAATAATTTTATTTTGATTTCATAAATTAACTAGGCACACGAAGCCTTGAAGAAATTAATTTCTCTCTGTCACATTTAGGAATGCTGTGTGGAGGGTTTTTATGAAAAAAGAGAGAAGTTAACCACATTGTAGGAAGGAGAAAATACAGAGACCGGCAAATCACTCTACAGCCGGGCCGTTGAATACGGGAATGAGGCGTAAAAGCGACCCATTCGCCCGTGACAAAATGTCAACCGTGTTCAAATGATAGCTTTCCAACCTAACGTGCTCTAGAGAAAACTGGCTGTTATGAATAACAAAATAATATCATCTATGCAAACTCAGGGAAATCAAATTTATACAATAAGAAAACAATTTTTCAAACATTACATTGTTTAATAAAATGGATTTGGATTCTCATAATATTACATAATACGTGGTAAGTTTTGGCTATACTGGAAAATTTATATAATATTTTCTGAATAAATAACATGTTAAAATAATACGTAAATTAATTTTAATTAATTAATTTATTGAGTTATTACAATATAATACTTACATTCGTGAGTCAACCTCGAAAAGGACACATGTGTATTTTCCGTCTTATTATGTTTGATTGCTTAAATTGAAATATTTTCTAACAAATTAAAATGTGGCAAAGAAATACCATTCATCAGTAAAATATAAAAACAGATAAAGTTTATTATTGTCACTTATATTTAGTTAAACCGTTTTTCAATGTTTCCTTTATATTTCTATAGGTTATTATTAAAACTAAGCAACAGTATCATTCTATCTAATTATTTACATTTTATTTAGGGAAAAATAGTTTTTTCTTAATATTTGAGAAGAAATATTCTAATACAAGGAAATGAGACATATTTACTTATCGAATCGAGAAATTTCCATTTATTTACACTTCCAAAGTACATTGGAATAAATGCTTTTAATTCAGACTTAAATTATTTTATTTAACTGTTTATTTTTTGATAAATATCTTATTTGAAGCAAACACTTAAAGTAAACGGTAGGCAAATAATACACAGATGGAAAATTATAGTTTTTCGTTAAAATTTTAAAGTAAAGGAAGAATATTATCACTTTCCCATATTTTTTGGATAAAATATCTTTAAAATGTAGCGGATACATGAATATGTCTATCTTAAAAATATGTACATTATTTCATTGAGTGGAAAACCAATTGAAAAGTCACAGACAATGTCGTTGTAGGTTCACATCTATTGTTCGATAATATGTTCAAGTATTATTATGTACGGAGAAAACATAACCTTAAGTTTAATTCTTATTATCGCAGGAAAAGAAAGTGGGACAAAGTTTTAAATGTTCACAATAGAAAAACACTGCTCTATCCATTAAGCTAACGGGGAAATCTCCCCTCCTCCCCCCGCCATGTTCTTCTTATGCATGTGAATGGGGTTTAAATACGATTTTTTAATGTTTAATTTATGTATAAACAAGTTAACATCATTTCAACATCCCAACCGCCTGGAGCCAGCTGGTCTATGGCATCCCCTATCGGGGTGTGTTATTATGCTGAATGGAGTGGGAGAGGTTATTCGGAGTAGAGGTCGATTGGGTAGTACCTGGGTATTCAGATGTGGTTACAAAACACGGCTAAGGCCATTTTGAGCAAATGTTTCGATTCTGAATAGTGTTCTTTCACCGAGACAATACTGAGAGTATCTATCACTCCGAACTCTTTAGTATATCTACAATTGTTCCACCCTTATCATCGATATCATTTAAAAACATTGCCCGCATAGCTGAGCGTATACTAAGCGTATATCGGCATTTATAGAATGTTACATATAAAATACTTCTTAATAAGATATCTTACAAAAACAAGCACGTTTTCTTACAGCATTTTGTACAATGAAAAGATGCACGAGAAAACGTTCTTCTCTGCGGAATATTTAAAACGCGAATATGAGACTTTAAAAATCTCCGAGCAGCAGCGATCGCTCGCGGTGTTATCGCAAACCCATAAACACACAATACTCCACACAGTTTTTCCCTTTCCTCCCCCGCAGTGTTTGCTTGCGGGTACATGAGACAGGGTACAGGGTATGGAAGATATGAGGGCGCAACCTTCCCTGAACTGCCGCCGCTATCGTCACCCCGTGACGCTTTATTGGGGGGGGGGGGGGTTACGCTAACGGGGATGTCGGCGAACTGAACCACTTATGTAGGTTGCTCAAATAAATAAAAATACTAAACTTTTAGTCGTTTATAAAGATAAGTTTCACTTTTCTGACATCAAAAACGTACGGTTCAATAATTTTGTTGGCAAGATAATTCTAATTTCTTAACTTATTATTAACAGAGGCTTGAAAAATTCTCTTTATTTTTCGTAAAAGTGGTGTTGCTTTTGGCAAAATTCGCCTTATTCTTGGAGAAACTCACATTCTTTTTCACCAAAACGGGGGTATATTGCAATAAAAGCGGTGTTATGTTCCCATTTTAATATTATCCAAAAAAAGTGATTACATTTTTTAAAAATTTTATGGCTATTAAAACTTGTCAGAATCAAAGATAAAGAAGTATTAAGAATGTTCAATATTACTTTCTTATTTTAAAAGAGCAATATATCACATGTAAAATATGAGAATTTGCAGTTACTTTCCCGAAAATTGCGAACTGGCATTTTTCGCGTGAAAATGTCAAATTCTGCGTTATCACTAACGTGAATTTTTTTGTTAGTTTTGACTGAACCGACTACCAGTTATCTCAGTAAATCATTGAGAAATATTGAATCTTATATTTTGAAAGATAAAAGTATATTTAAAAGCTCCATAGCTCATGATATAAATGGTATCGCCAGGTGAAAGTAATTGCTCGAAACTAGAAATTCCACACGGAAAATAACTGCTGCTGTTTTTCTGTTTAAAGTGTTTTTCCGCTTCAGCACACCGAGTTTCTGCTTCATACATATTTCAAATTATACTTGTCAAAAAAAGTTTTTTTATCGCACGATTGTAGCAGAAAGTAACCTATATCTGTATTATATGTACTTACTTACTTACATAATGCAATTATTAAACGAGTGTTTCATATATCCCTCTAACATGCTTGGTTTAAATGGTTCTCAAATTGATATAAATGTTTCTTTAAATCTGTCTTCTGATGTTTCCAGGGTATCTAATTTGACGTAACCCATCACGGGAGACAGGCGCTTTAAGATCACTCCGTCGTTCACGACAATTTTTTGGGTCTCAACTGTTTGCAGAGAGTTGTAATCTTTATACGTTTTCAACGTATATAATAATGTAATGTTTTGTAACGAAAATTTTTCGATTACTCGAAGAAACATCACATAACGTAAATATTTGTTGACAAATAAATTATGCTAATAAATGGTAACCGGATAAAACAAAAAACTGACGAAACAGAACATGATAAAATAACGGGTTAGATTACGCGAATACCGTAGAAGTACGACAATATCTCCAGCTCCTGACGTTTCCCATACATTAGATTTTCTGTGAAATATATTCTTAATAAATTATAGAAATCGAAAATTCTAAAAAAAAATAGGTAAGTTACATACGATTTTACTCCTTTTTCCTTGTAAAAGAAAAAAAATTATGGAGGCTATTATGTTTTTACTAATAGCTATAAGCCTCGCCGCTCGACGCTCGCGTTTTTCTGGTAATTTAGAAAGGAAATAAATAACTTATTTAATAAATTTTCTTCAATTTCTGATTTCTAAACTTCTTTTGGCAACATATCATAATATTATATAATATATTAAAAAAATTATAATTTGAATTTTCGATTTCTATAATTTATTAAGAATGCATTTTACAGAAAATCTATGAAAATGTATGGAAAAAACCATTCATACAACTCGGGCCGCTAGAGGGCTCCAATGTAGCATGTTACTATCAATTATCGGGAGCTGGAAGTATTGTCATTTTAGAGTATTTGGTGTAAGTTAGGTTAGGTTAGGTGGGATTGGTTTAGGCTAGGATATATTAGGTTGGGTTAAGTGCGTTTCTTTGCTTATCCTTTAACTTATTATTCTTCACTCTTCTGTTTGGTCGCTGTTCTGTTACAATGAAACCCTTATAAATAATCCACATTTAACTCGCTACATTGTCCAAGAGCACTACTAATATGTGTACTTTAAGTAATACATTCTGTTAAGTTTTTTGTAAAGTTCACATAGCCACGGAAAAATCACGTATTTGCCCACAATCCCGACAGTACACAGCTCAAAACTACGACGAAATGATCCACAAATAATGCTTTGCACTTGTTAGATTCAATCTTCACGTGGTTATCCAGGTGATTCTTGGAGCCTCCTTTGCCTCTCTGCGTGCCTGGTACCTGCTTCCCTTGGGCGGCGTTCTGGGTGGGTATGTTGCGACCCTTGTTAGTGACGGTGACGTCTCGATCTTCAGTGTCGTCACCTCCGTCATCGTCATCGCCGATTTCTGCCGATCCGAACTGGTTGCCGGGGCCGGAGTCGTTGTCGGAATAGTCGGTTTCTTCGTTGTCGTAGTTTGGAGATTTGCGGGTGGGGCCCGGTATTTCTGGAAAATAAAATGG
The DNA here is from genome assembly GCA_022606495.2 of Halesus radiatus. NCBI lineage: Eukaryota > Metazoa > Arthropoda > Insecta > Trichoptera > Limnephilidae > Halesus > Halesus radiatus. Next base: position 19,690 of record JAHDVE020002594.1, read on the forward strand.
TAAATGATTTTCTGTATTATGGATATTCATTGTACAATAAGTGTACTCCAAAAATACATAATATTATTCTTATAATTTAAGACAAAGGCAATGAAATCTTTAAAAATATGCATTTTCAAATAAATACTTTGTATCATCGAAACGCATCATACACTTGTTAGATGTGTCGGGATTTAACAATTCTTAAAATAGAAGACTCCGGATTTTATAAAAATCTTCCCTGAAGAAAGAGCGGAGGTACCAACACTAATAAATAAAGCGATGTTTATCTTTTCGCAGTCAATTAATAATATTCTGTTAAGGGGAAAGGCTGCGGTGCCTGTTTCATACAAAACTGAATTTTGATTGGAGGCCAAAATACCCATCCAAACTGAATGATCTATTTTTTTACTATAGGTTTAGTAAATATCTAGTACGAATGAGAAGTATTTTATTTATTTTTGTTTTATTTTTTTAAGTGCAATGAAAAAAATTCAATTTTCATAATTTTAGAGGCAGCGTAGAAAATTATTTGCGGGTTTATTGTAGTTTTTAAAAAAACATATCACATTTTCTATGTAAGTATGATTACATAAATAAAAATACAAGAATAAAACATTAAAAAAAATGTTTTTTAAATTCTGTATTCAAATTTGTGTTGCACCTTAAATTGGTCGTTTTTAATCTAATTTGAAGTCGGCCATAATGCTTATTTTAATATTTTAACAATTAAATTAATTTTATATTTCATTATATTTTCAAAGCATATGGGTTAAAACTTTTTTTAAATCACCGTTAGCCCCTAGATAATTGTTAAAATTAAATTAAATTGGTGTCTCTAAAATCGCGGAAAATCAATTCCTTTAATGGCCCACATTTCATTAGGTAAATCAAAAATAAATAAAATACTTCCCATCCGTACTAGATATATACTAAACCTTTAATTAAAAAAAAAAAACAGATCATTCAGTTTGGATAGGTATTTTAGCATCCAATCCAAAATTCAGTTTTGTATGAAGCAGGCAACGCAGCCGTTCCCCTTAAGTGATAAAATCACCTCAAGGGCGCATTACACCTTGTTAATATTACCACAAATAAACTAATTTTCAACACGTTAAATGCATTAACTAGAATTTTTAGGTCGAAATGTTTTTTTTAACAACCCCATTTAAGTAACTCTACTTTCGTATGAAATCAAATGAGCTTTCTATGAAAAACGAAACTAATACCTACATACAGAGATTGTCCAAAAAATAAGTTGACTAAATAAGTACATTACCAAGAAATGATATTATGTTTATTAATAATGATTGTACTCAATCCGACGATTCGGAGGTTCAAAATAAAACACATTCGGCGATGGTGGGTCCAGATAGACCCGGCTGAAATGATGAAATGCATTTTTGTGCATTTTGCTTTTTTATGCATTTTTCGTTCATATTATTACTTTTATATGATATTATGTAATTCCTCATAAACTCATAACATATCCCTTGTGTTTCTTGTATGAAGAAAGATGTTTTAGAAATTAGTATTCCGTAAATGTTGCGGTTCTTCGATATGCAGCAGCGCGGGGATACCACGCGAGAGCAAAACCACGACTAAATCGGTCGCGTCTTGAGACAACCGCTGCCATAGGTCAGGAGAATGAGGAGGGCAGTGCGGGAGGGGGTATAAGGACTCGGCCCAGGAAGTCAGTGGAAGCGAACATTTTTGTTTGTATATTTATTAACATTTTCGGGAAATCGATGGTGTGTATTTACAAGTATATCATGTTTTATTTAAAATACCAGAAATAAAATCACTTATTTAATTCTTCCTTGTTGCTGTACCTCTAATAGAAAGATGTGTAAAAAAGAAAATAAATTAAATTTATAGCCATATTATATGATGATTGCTTATGCAAATATTAGAAAATATTATAATATGGCGTTCTTATTTGAGTATTTAATTTTCTCACACATTTATTTGTCACAATTAAAACCATTGAATGACATACATTTTAGTTAAAAATACTAAAACCTTTATTTTTCAACAAAACAAATTTAAATGAACATTTTTCAATAAAAAATTAAAGGAATCCGGAATTTGACAAGTCGATCTGCAACGGATTCACTCAGATTTCCTACACTAACTGCATTATCACTTCCATTTTCACTTTCAGATATTTCCTCTAGTAATATGTCTTCCGGATCACTTTCAAATTCTGGATCCAATGCTTCGAATTCCAAGTCGCCATCATCACTGATCTCACTGTTATTTAGCTTTTCAATCTCATTATCTGCTAAATAATGTTGCCTTGCCATTGCGTTAGTACGGTACGAAATAAAAAAATTAAAACAAAGTTATAAAAATATAATCACAATACTAGAAATGTGCCCGAATGGTTGACAACATCTGCGTGTTAAGGACTGCGAGAGACAAAGACGGAAGGATAGAGCGAGAGATATACTGTTTCGTCGGCTGCTCAAATTCAACTGAGAAGAGATGAAGTTTTTGCGTGTTTTTATACACAATTATTCTTATAACTTATTTAAAACGTGTCCGATTTTAATCATTTTTGAGTCGAGATGTGGGTAAATATTTGATAAAAGAATAGACAAGAGGAAATTAGCCTAAACGAAATATGTGCGGCAAAATCTTTTATTTAAAAAACACTGGGTCAAATCAGACCCATCACCGGAGTCGAGGTGTTAAACAACACTTAACCCACTGAACTCTATGGGCCGGAAAACCGGCCTGATGAAGGTACGCATTTAACCAAAAAGTCGGTTTACCGGCCTCAGCATCTATCACTATTACCCCTCCGCGCCATCCCAACTATAAATAAATAGGTACGTTAATACTTTTTCATCATTATTATGCTGTCATATTAATTATGGGAGCGGAGGGGTGTGATGCGGGCGTTGCACTTGTAGGGTTAGGATCTTAGGGTTCTAAGGTATGTAAACAAATTCTCACCATAAAGACGAATGTTACTCTCCACTTCCCCGAGAGAGTTCTTCGCAATGCAGCGGTATCCGCCTACATCGGTCCCCTGTAGGCGGCGCACCGTGAGCGTCATCTTGGACTCGAACATCGATTTGGCCGAGTTGTGGACCACGTACTTGCTCGAAGATATCACCATCTCATCTGGGAAATTCACTGTTCATTAAATTTAGACTTGAACTTTCATCTGGATGAACGCCATATTAATAACTTTTGAAGAATTCAAATTTCTCGGCAAAATAAAACGCTCAGTAATGTACCTAATTAGCAGTAGTCCGTAAATATTTTCTCGGGTTTATTACGGAAAAGAAAATCGACTTGTATGAGTTTTTTTTAAGTTCAGAGATAACAAATTCACCTCTAGCATAGACATGTTTAATGTAAGTTTAGCCATGTTCAAAAGACGCCTGATTGCTATTTTTACTTAGCAACGATTATAAAAGTATTGCATAGGAGTTATTGTATAATTATTTTTTTAATATCCTTAAGATAAATCCAAAAACTTATACCTCTTTTTTCTTTCTCTGTATCATGCACTATATTATGTATTATGCAATTTCAAATTATATATTACAGACCTTTTTACATCATCCGATATATAAACAAAAACACGTTTCTTTTTCACTATATCATGCACGCATATTGCACTTATTTGTTATGCCCTTGTATATTATTTATCCTGTGGATTAGAAGATAGTTAGTTTTTTTTATACATTTACGAGTATATTATTTGTAATTTAATTTTTTAACTCCTCTGCATCATGCACTTATACATAATTATACATGTATATTACAAACATCTTACACTTATATACCCTCTAAAAGTATTATGTATATAAAACCATGTAAAATATATAAAAGCATGGCAGGGCGTTAATAAATAAATAAAAATAAATAAGTATGTTTATTGGTTAAATTTCTTTGTTTCTTAGGGATGCTCAATGAAGTGGTGTATTTATAAATCATTTTATCGTTTCAGGTGCCGGAGATACTGTTCTCTTGAATCTCTGGTACTTGTTTTCTTTTTAAATTATTTAACTAGTGTATATTCTTGCTTTTACATTTTATGTTTCGATTTGTCAAGGCTCATCTTTTACTTGCTATTTTTGTTACCTTGTTTTATTCTCTACTTCTGTATTTTACTCTTATAGATTCCTGCCATTTTTCTAGTATCTTATATTTTGTTGAATTTAACATTAAACTTTGCACTCTGCACTGATGCCTCCACTGTTATTATTTTGTTTACTTTTTTTATTTCCCTATCATGAGTTTTTTTTAGGTACGAAAATTTATTCTTAATGTAGAACTCAAAAACATTTTGAGATATTCAGGGGAACTGAACTCCAAAACATTTTTGTTATGCTCTGTCATCCTCCCCTTTTGGGGAGTGGGAAATTAACCCGATCCCTGCAACCCGAGGCAGTCATCTACTTCTGACCGGCCGGATCCCCTGTGCACTTCCCGATCATGATGGAGCAAGCTTAGTGGTGACGGCCTTCCCATCTCCCCGACTCAGTGGCACGTTCCCGGCCGTCCGGACCCCTTCATATCCCTAGGGTCTCTGGGTATTTTTATTATTTTGTTCCCCCCTCTCCAATCACACTTTCTTAAGGGATAATCCTGATGACTGGCGCAATGTCTCCTGAGAAGGGTGGCGGGAACAAGAATCCACCTGGCACTGCTTCAGAGGGACTGCCCTGGTGTCCTGGCAACGGCTCGCCCTGAGTACTCTTACTTAATCTTTGTTTCTCCCTTGTACTGTTTTATGTTAGTATTTCTCCGCATCTCACCATTTTCATCTACGGACTACGGACGAGTAGAGCAGAGCCACCATATTTATTCGAGCCACTTTCGTCTACCGTACGTATGTACTAACCATTCTGGGCTGTGGTATTTTACTAACCTCCTTCTAAGCTAATGCTATGCAGGGACACTTAAGGGTTAAGAATCATTTATAACCTTAGCTTCATTGAACCAAAAAATTAGATTCCTTGACGTGCACCCTGAAGGAGTAACCATAAGTTACTTATACCGGGGTAGGAAAGTGGTAAGTAACCTCAAATATGTTTATAAATGGGTTACTGCTCATCTGACGAAGCTAAACTGATCTCATTCTGTATTGTCCACCTTCCCTTCGAGGGAGTGGAAACTAACCTCTATCCCTGTTATTCTCTCTTTATATTTATTTTTTGATATAATAATCTCTTTAAAATGATTATTTTTCATTAAAAAACCTTTGTTACTTTTATCCACTTATTTATTTTCGACCGGACCGGTTTCACGGGCATTGTCAGACTGGCACAATTAAAACTAAATCTATGGTATATATAGCATCGATTTCAGGAGTGAGACAGTTTCAAAAATAGAAATTTCTTTCACTTGGAACGGACACTGGCCGGATCCTTGTGGACTTCCCAATGAGGCACGCATTGGCGGCTACTATTCTCTCCGTCTACTCAACCTAGCGGCACGCTCCCTACCATTTGGATTCCCTCTATATCCCTAGTGTCTTCAGATGTTCCTCACCCCACCTCCTAGATGCACTCTTCTTAAGGGATACTCCGGGTGGACGGTGCAATTCTTCACTGGAAAGAGTGTCGGAAGCAGGATACCTACCTGTACTGCTCTGGAGGGACTGCCCTGGTTTCGTGACTATAGTCTGTTCTGTATAAAATTCGTTTTTGTTTTTTTGTGTTTATTCTTAGGTTTGTTGGTGCACTCTTGCATTCTATATTGGATTACTCCGGATATCGACAGGGGGAGCCGCTAAAAGCTTTATTTTGTCCATGAAAGTATCTGTACTAAACAATATGTACGTTCGTGATTAACCTCCTTCTATGCGAAAGCTGTGCAGGGATACTTGAGGGTTTAGAGTCTTAAAAATTATGATTTCGTTTAATGTAATAGATTATCTGACGTGCACCCTGGAGGAGTAACCAAAAGTTACTTATACCGGGGTGGGAAAGTGGTGGGTAACTTCAACGACCACGCACGCTGGAAGATATCACCATCTCATCTGGAAAATATACTATTTTTTAGATTAAGACTTGAAGATTTGTCTGGAATCCTAATTCTGAAATAACAATATCTATTACTTCAGAAAATTTCAAATACCTTCACAAAATTTTGTTAGTTACTATCCAGTATTGCACGAGTTTAAATACCCCTTTTCCTGACTTTCACTATATTTGGTGTTTATCTTATTTTTTTACTATTTATTGGATACATCAAAGTTCCATAGATCATAATGGGAGTGACGTTATGAGCTACAATATGCGTTTATCAAAAAAAAAATCACTTAGAATTGACTAATCGAGAAATCTTAACGAGAAAAATTTTATGTTTAGATATTATGTATATAAGTAGGTACTATCAATTAATACAAATAACTTTGCCAAAAACTCAATCTGGAGTTTCAAAACCTGTTAATATTTAACATTCACTTAATGGTGTGTAATCAATGGCAAATAATATTCCATATCTGATTGAATCTAATTTATTGACTTTTAACTTGATTTTTGTAAGTGTGTCAAAGGGAATATTATCATACCCTCTTATATTGATAATAATTCCATGTAAACAGGCTATAAACGTATAAATATATTGAGTGCGAACTATTTGTTATTGAGGAATCAAATATGAGAGATTTTTTCACTTTACTTCGTGGTATGTTCAGTACTGAAATATATTAAGGGTTCAATAGGATTTTTGGCGATGTCAAATGTTTTTGATGACTTTTGTGGTAAAAGTTCGCAAAGTTACACATTCAAAATGTTTATATTTTTACACATATTACTATAATACGTCCCATGTGTTTAGAGATAGCTCGTTCTAGAGTTGTCGTAAAGAAAATCACAAGAACCGCGGTGTGGGGATGTTTCGTGATGCAAAAGTTTGACTATTCGGCCTTAAATTTGAAATTTAAAGAAATACGTTCCCTCAGTACAAATTAAAAAATCTATTTTTTTTAATATTAATACCACACAAGAGTCCCAACTGCTCCCAAACGTCTGGAGCCAGGGAGACTATGGCATCCCCAATTGGGGAATGTTGTGTGGCTGAAGGTATTGGGGAGGGGAAGGAGAAGGGGAAGATGAAAGTGGGGAAATATCTGTCTATTCAGATCGGGTCACCAAACACGGCTGAAAGACATTTCAAGCAACGTTTCAATTCTGAATGGTGGTCTTTCACCAGGGCGATACTGAGAGCATCTTCCACTCTGGAACGTGCGCAAATATACTACATATTATTTTAAAAATGAATTAATTGTGGAACAGAGAAATTAATTAAATAAAATTTAGTTGCGCCCGCCGGGATTTGAACCTGCGACCTTCGGATTCGTAGTTGAGAGCCTTTCCCCCGACCATAGAGGCCGTCGAAATGGAATGGAATGCATGATGTCAGGCAGTGTAAGAGAAATACAGCGATGCGGCTCTCTCGGGGGTAGAAGTAAAATATAGTGGCTATATCGTTTTCTATTAAAATCTATATGGAAGGCATTTTTAGTGTGCATTATCTATTCTGTGAGAATTGCAGACACGCTCGGTGAGATACCATCATTTAACATCGTAGCGTTGCTCGAAATGACTTTGGTAGTGTTAAGTCACCAGATCTGAATAGCTGATACTTCTCCCAACCATACTCTTCTACATAGCCATCCACTTCTTTAGCCTTGTAACTTGTCCCAAATCGGAGAAGGTATAATTTCACTGATTCCAGTCGGATGGAAAACTTTTGTTCGGCAATCACATTAGAAAAGTGTGAAAATCGGTTTCAATTAGAAAAATCAATATTTGTAAAAATTGCTACTGTAAAAATTATTTACTTGTCACTCGCAGAATTAGCTTTACGGTATGAAATAGCCATTTGGGGACATTCTTGCAAAACTAGTTTAAACTATATACAATCGGTCTAAAATTCTATGGTTAAATTAATATATATATATTCTAACAGAACGAAACATTTCATTGTCATATCAGAATTTAAATATCTTTTTATTAAATTTATTTAATCATCATATATTGGAATCTAAATATAAGAGGAAAGTGAAACATGAGCACAAAACTATTTTCACAAAGAATGACGGCATGCTTGTACCGAAATCAATTAATACGGACGACGAACCCTGGAATATAACAAAAAAACCCTTCGTAATTTTTTTTCATTTATTTTAGACTGGACCGGTTTCACCCTATCACGATCATTGTCAGACTGGCACAATGAAAACTAAATCTATGGTACTCGTATTATAGCATCGATGTCAGGAGTGAGTTCCCCCGCTTTCTAATATTGTTTTTATTTATGACTTGAAATTTGTTTTATTGCTGACGGTACTGTTTAATATAATGTTTATAGAACTAATTTCGGGTTAGTTTATTACCCTGTGGAAGATTGATTAGATTGTTTACTAAATCTATGTTTTTTTTTAAAATATATATAAAGTCATTAATTGATAAACTAAAGTTCTTAAAAACTTAAGACAAGATTTTTGTGCATAGCGCAAAGGGTAACAATTATTATTTTTATAAACAATAATTATTAATCTAAAACACTCATCCAAATTGAAAAAAACCTTCCGAGCAAAGATAAATGTCGCCGGCAGGACTCGAACCCGCACTCTTCTAATGTCCGGTTAGATGCTCTACCGTTGAGCTACGTCGGCTTATCGCAAACCCGCCAAGTTAATCAATATATACTAGTGTTCCATTCAATAATTACTGTTTTTATTATATTTTCACCTGTAAACAACCAACTTTATTAGTATGAGAGAGGCTTGTAACGGCTAAATCCCTCAAATAGATGGCGTCGAGACAAATTATGTCTACATTTTATTGGTGAAAATTGCTTTGACTTGTCAAATATTTATTAATTGATAAACTAAAGTTCTTAAAAACTTAAGACAAGATTTTTGTGCATAGCGCAAAGGGTAACAATTATTATTTTTATAAACAATAATTATTAATCTAAAACACTCAACCAAAAAAATTTACAGGTGAAAATATAATAAAAACAGTAATTATTGAATGGAACACTAGTATATATTGATTACTTGGCGGGTTTGCGATAAGCCGACGTAGCTCAACGGTAGAGCATCTAACCGGACATTAGAAGGGTGCGGGTTCGAGTCCTGCCGGCGACATTTATCTTTGCTCGGAAGGTTTTTTTCAATTTGGATGAGTGTTTTAGATTAATAATTATTGTTTATAAAAATAATAATATATAAAGTCATTCGTCTCAGCTTTTATTTGAACAGAAGGTTCTTTCTGGTTTTGTTTTTTCCCTGTGATTTCCGTCTTGTTTGCTGAATTTTATAGCAATTTTTGTTCTATAGTTACATGAACTACGGGTAACCAGGTACATTTTTTGTCGGTCTTTAAAATATTTTATTACGTTATAATAGGTACACATCAGGGTAATACCCTTTTTAGAGTCCATTCGACAATAACTGACAGATGTCAAGCGTATGGTAATTTGACAAACGTTTTTAAAACGGTGAAATCGGGTGGTATTCCAAATATTAGTTAAAAATGGTATCAAACGTTACAAACGGATGGTTATACAACCGGCCGTAATTAAGCAAAATCGTTCGTCAACTGAGTAAAATTAAGATAAACCCTTTTTTTGCGATTTAGATGTCAGTGTGGCAAAATCCACACAAATCACAAATATCAAGTTTAGCAATTCGATAAAATTAGGAGAGTGTAAAAATATTACACAACCTTCAGGTGTTTTTTTTTATACTAAACATAATAAAAGATGTTTTAGTTTTAAGCCACTTTATTTTATTTATATATATTTCTGCATTCGACCAGTTTCGGTTGAACTCAACCTTCTTCAGGAATGTACACGAATTCAAAAAAATATATATGTATACATAAAGTAGATAACAACAAAAACATTTTTCATTTATATTATAATGTCACGCCACAAAGTGATTGCTTCCTTCGATAAAATAATAATAATAGTAATAAGAAGAAAATGTATTCAGCAATATTTGAAAAAAAAAAACTAAAAATTTAACTACATTAATTGATTTTTTTCCAGGTTTTTATTAAAAAATCGTCATTTGAGAATAAACCGATAAATGTAGCCCTAGTTTAAAATTTGATAAACACTGAAAAAAAAAACGATTCTTTACAAAGTAATATGTTACCCCATGTGCCAAATTTTTTTACCCAAATCCATCATACAGCGTCACGGGTACGAAAAAACGTTTTCCGTCTTCAGTTCTTCGTGGATTTATTATAGTTCCAGCCCTGTTTTGGCGGAATTTATTCTAGTCTGTAAAAGAATTATAAGATTTTTAAAAAGGAGAAGTTTTTAAGCGCTAGGAAGTTTGCAGAGCAATGGGCGGAAAGTTAATCCCGCTTGCAAATACAAAAATATCGGAAAAGATTAATAATTGTGCAGATAATAAAATAATGGAGGAAGGAGATACAACTGTTTTCATTTATAAAAAATATGTTCCAGAACTTCATTTTTCTTAAAGTACCTTGAATATGAAACTTTATAAAAAGGGATTTTTACATCTATTTTAACACTCATAAATAAAATGGCCTTTCAGCTATGTATAGGGAAACTAATAGATAACTTTTAAATTTGTTTTATTTATAATTTAATAGCTGATGTATACCCGGCCTTGCTCGGGTATAATAATTGATTTGACAGCGAAAGTAACCATCTCCAAATAAAGAAACATTCATTTGAATATTTTATTTTTTCAAAGTATATCTAAATCATAAAGTTCTTAAGTATGTACCTACTCGTGTCTTCCATTATAAAAATACTCTACCCAAAATAACCTTTTTCTTTTGATTATGCAATCTGTGGCTAACCAGAGTGTTATATCTATGGGCTAACCTAAATAAAACATGGCGGGTTCAATGATTTTCATACTAATTTAAAAACATTATAGCAACAGTTTTACATATTGGACTTCATTCAAACTACTTTCTTAACCTTCCCGGCACTAATAAAAACAAACTGTGCTATTTTCAACGAAACCGGTTCAGTGATTTTCGAGAACATCGAGGACAAACCAACAAACCGACATTGATTTATATATATATACAGATAAATCAAAATCCCCTGGATCGTCGTATTATGTGAACTACTTTATTGGTAATAGATTTCACGGTATTTATACTAAGAAAACTGTAGGGATTGATATTAATAAAATTATTAGTAAAATTGATACGTTGAAATCCATCATTCATTATTTTAAACGATTTCATAATAAACAGGTGAGATATTCGTTTTATACACCGGATGATCACATCATAAAATCGAAATCTGCTGGAATACGATGGTTGAGCCATCCACCACCCATATTTCTTATATTTTTATTACACAGGTTGTTAAGAGACGTACCTGCCATACTTTAACCAGTTATTCCTGACCATATTTGGACTAAAAATGTTAATGAAATTTTGGTCTCCGTTAACATTTTTTTTATTTATTTCAACGACAATCAAAAATTTTTTTTTTCACATGTCGTCACTGATCGCTCTGCCGAATAACCGTGAAACCCCCCACCTTGCCCTTACCTATCAAATAACTACTGAATTTTTATTGTAAATAAAAAAAAATTGTCACCGGAGACCAAAATTTTTACTAGAAATGATGTCAGGAATCATTGGTTAAAGTAAGGCATGTACGTCTCTCGAGACCCTGTATATCTGATTGAAATATTTAAATTACTAATTACCCTTCACGCCTTTTCACCACAAGCGTAGGCAGATAGGATGAAGTGGTACCTCTACCTTGCCACACATTCAGATTCAAACATCACCTCAAACATACTCTTCTGTTATACCGACTGAAGCAGTCTTCCAGGGCATTCCAGAATTCTTCCTCCATTAATTTGGGTATTAAATATTACTCTGACACCTCTATCTTTGTTTATCCGCTATAAACTTTACTTTCAATAAAAAATTTTTTGGATTTTTGATTTCCATCATTTATTAAGAATATATTTCCCAGAAAATCTTTTAAAATGTATGAAAAAACCAAATCGCACAACTCGGGCCGCTAGAGGACGCTAGTGTAGAATGTTGCCATCTCAGTGCATGGTAAATGTCAAGAGTTGCGCGTATTATCATTTCTACGGTATTTGCCTGGATTAAGGTTTGATCAATAGAGGAGTTGTTAAAAAAAGTCTCAATATAGTGAGTAGATGACAGGGAAATGTCAAACGTCATTTGGTTCGCGATCTATTTTTTGCGATCGAAATAAAGACTAAGATTTATTTAACCGTTTTTTTTTTTTAATTTCAAAAACATGTTTTTGTATGTTTTAAATAAAAATGAAAAGAACCTAACTTATTTTACTCATTATAAGCTACGTTTTGTGGTGTTTTTAACTTATTGTATTTATCATACGGTACGTTTTGCCATGTTTACTTATTTTTAATGGAAGAGAAAATTTAAATGTACGAAACGAATGAACTTTCGCACCATTTGCAAAAATCAAGATAACACCCCATTTTAAACAAATTTTTAATATACATATTTGTAAAGTATAAAAGCTTGGACAGGTATTAGTTTTTAAGGGAAATTATTATTTTTTTTATACTGGGTTTTTACAGATGTTCACACTCACTTGAGAACAATCCAGTTATAAAAACTAAGTTAATGTGCACAAATTACAATTAATCAGACAACGGGTACAAAAAACATAAATTTACAAAAATGCATTAAATGATACATAATACAATAGAAACAAGAGACACAAAGAGAGACACAAGTGATAAATAATATAATTACCCCAATTATAACATTCGTAATAAACACAATAATAGCTCATTGTTAATTTAAATTTTAAATTGAACGTTTTTACTTTGATGTAATTTTATTGTCTATTTAAGTGGGCGGGCACCGTGAAAGTGGGCGGGCATGATCAACGACAAAAGTGCTTGGAAACAGGCGAAAATGTTCTGAACTCTCTATTATTATCCTACTATGCAATCTACGTTAATTTCCTATAGGAAGACTAGCATTTTCCTAACTTTACCCCTAAATTTTCTAATTTTTTCTATCGTGAGTTTTAATGGGAAAACTTAGCTTCTGGGCTATACTAATTGCACTATTCCTGATCTATATAATACGACGTAGTTTCAATTTTAAATTTGCTATACATAAATGTAATGATCACAGTATTATCGCCTTTCCTCATCGTACTAAGTGTTATTTTACATGGGTTAGTTTCAATAAATTTCATGGTTAAAAGGTACAGTTTTACTTGTTTTGGCGCCATCTCCATCCTCTCCTAAATTTGGGAAAATTACATGATTAGGTTTTAGTTTTCACAGCTTTTGTTATGACGAGAGATCGAATACGGCTTGTTTCGCTGCAATTAATTCGGCTCCAGACCTACCCCTAAAGTACTCAGATGACCACGTTTCCGGTTAGTAACTCTCTCTTCACAGACGCACAGCCTGACCAAACGGTATACGTAACCTCTTCTTTTAGTTCGTGCGCTATTGGTCATCCCCTGTACCGCGACGGAAAGAGTACCTTCCTTATCCATGGGTCCGAGACCCTCCGAATTCCCGTCCTCCAGACAGTTACATTTAAAGGAGATCAAACCGGTTCCGTCCCCTCGTCAAACAGCATTAGATACTTGCGATTTTTTTTGCAAAGTCCGGGTTGAAAGGCCGTCCCCCGCATCAAAAGTTCAGAGATAACCACGCTTAAATCAGCAATTATTTCTGCCCAATCGATAGGTACAAATTATAAATATATGTAAACAATACGAGTTTTTATAATCCACAATACTCCAGTTTTCCCAGAAAATTGTGGATCTGACATCTCCAACACAGGTCGTGAATCTGTGCCAGATATCCAGATATACTACATATCAAAATACATAAAAGTGATAATACAATATATATAATAGATTACTTTTGGTTTGGTTGACAGGTTGATTTAATGAGACCCTGCTATCTCATGTAGTTTGAATTTAACTGTAGATTGATTTTTGTTTGGAGAAAAGGTAGGACTCCAAAAAGCTTGAAAACCTAAGTCGAAGATAAAATTAATTTTATAACATAACTTGGGAACGTATTGTCGACGAATGATTATGCTTATTTTGACATTTCTAATAATGTGGGTTTTTGTTTGTTCTGTTGAATTCATCAATATGTTCGAACGGGAGTGGAGCGCCTTTGAATTGAATCTTTCCATGAAAATGGCGCTATAAAAATATGTATGTACGCAAACTACAAATACGTGATTTCTAAAAGAAGATAGTCCATCGCAAAAGATGATAGTTATTTTTCAATTAAATGTCGACGTTTGTTAAGGTACTTATTCTTCGTAAGATGTACTGAAATTCGAATATATATATATACTTATACGTATCTACATACTTCGATAAAGGAGGGTGTGGTTTGGAATGTTGACCTAGTTTTAATAACAGTCGAGGATGTGTGTCATTGAGATATGCGACAGTTATTAAGTGTCAGAGACCCCCGTCAGGAAGCATAACAATTAGGATTCATTGGTTTGTTTTAGAATGATAACGATCTTTGAATTAATAAAATCGTTTGGGTTGTTGGTAATTTTAGTAACGTTAGTTTTGAATTTATATGTTAGGAAAATATATATATTAATAAAATAAATTGTTTTTATAGGAGATATACATAAATATAATAATTGGTTTTATATATATACATATTAAACATTGTATATACCTAAACATAAAATAAATAACGGCCATATAGATTTGATAGATACATTATACGCTTTATACATACATATATACCTATACACACACATACATACTCTTAGTAAAGGCCAAGTCTTTAGCCGAAGTTATTTCACTACACAGTGAAATACCTATAAAAGATGTTCTGAAGTTGTTGACTATGAATTAACTCGATAAAGACAATTATACAGGTAGGTATCTACCGGAAATTATTATAAATACCTAAATGTATTTATGTAAAAATAGGTATTTTTGAATATTTAAAAGTCAAGTACTGGTAATGAGTGAGACAATCGAATTATCTTTAGTACTCGTTTAATTATAATTCAATGCGAAAAGAGAGGTTTATACAGGTAAGTATCTAACGGAAATTATTATAAATACCTAAATGTATTTATGTAAAAATAGATATTTCTGAACATTTAAAATCAAGTACTGGTATTGAGTAAGACAATTGAATTATCTTTAGTACTCGTTTAATTATAATTCAATGCGAAAAGAGAGGTTTATACAGGTAAGTATCTAACGGAAATTATTATAAATACCTAAATGTATTTATGTAAAAATAGATATTTCTGAATATTTAAAATCAAGTACTGGTATTGAGTGAGACAATTGAATTATCTTTAGTACTCGTTTAATTATAATTCAATGCGAAAGGAAAGGTTTATCGTAAAATATCTTATGAAGGTAGATGTACCCGCTGGGTATCATAAAATGTACTTGAACACAAATATTTGATTGGAACGGCTTTGATCAAGTGTACAAAACATTTACTCATAATAGATAACGGTCGTATAGTATTGACCTATATATTAAACATTAAATATAATCATATATATATATACATATATACATACATATAATATGTGCGCTTATACATCATTAGAAATATAATTCATGTCTCCGTCCTCGCCTTCCCCGAGAGAACCTGAAAACTTTAATATTTAATGGTTGGCTCACCTGAACTCCCGACAAATTTCATAATTTTTCCAGACGGGTTATACACGCCAATTATGAAGATTCAGAAAATATTGAACTTCCCTGCCTGGTATGTTTAATCTAATTTAGAAATATTTACTTAATAACAATCTAGTGTTTCCTAATTTCAATTCGTGATCTACCGATTTGTACTATTTCTTCAAATTTAATGATCTCTCAATCCGGATATTATTAAATAATATTTAATGTTGTTATTAAATCCGTAAACCGAACGCTTGGTAATATTTTAGAACTTTATCATTTTTCTTTGACGAAATTAATCCCACACTAAGTATTAAAAATGAATTATATGAAACTAAGACTCAGCTGTTTTTAAACTTTCACTAAATTATTTTAAACGCAATTATATTTAATTCCTGTCACAACTCGCAATAAATTCAGTTCAACACAAAATATGAATTAGATCACATTTCATTTAAACAATTTTAATTAATTCACAGAAGCAATTTTTAAAAATCTTTAAACAAATAACTTTATTAATTTTAGAAATTTTCAATATTTATTAAATTATTATTATTATCATATTGCTCTAATAGTTTTGAGAAAATTAAATCAAATATATTGTTATCAACTTTAATTGCAACTTTTAGAATCTTCAACGTAATTTAAGTATTATTAATTTTTAGGAAATTTCACTATTTATGAAACTATTATTGAATTAGATAGATCGGCAACTATTTAAGAAATTTTTAATAAATAAATTATTATTAATTTGAACACAAAACACTTTATTTACTGGGTCACCTTTTTTATATCACTTCACTTAAGTATAATGAATTTTAGAAAACTTCGATTTTTATCAAACTATAATTGAATTAATTCAACAACTATTTAAAAGAATTTATTTAAAACTTTATTTATTTTTATATCACTTCCCTTAAGTATAATGAATTTTAGAGAACTTCGATTCAAACACTTTATTTATAAACACTTTCGATTATTATAATTTCACTTAAAACCACCAATTTTGATTAATTCACAGAAGTAATTTTTAGTATCAACTTAAGTATAATGAATTTTAGAAACTTCAATATTTATCAAACTATTATTGAATTAAATCAAACTATTATTGAATTAAATCAAACTATTATTGAATCAATTCAACAACTATTCAAAAGAATTTATTTAAAACTTTATTTAATTGTAAGAATCGAATCGAATGAAAACTTCTAAGTCCAAAATCAAACAATTACTTAAAATCGGTCAGCACGTAATTAAATATTTCCTCGCCCGACGTATTCCGCGACTAACTCTCTTATTCTGCCGTTACATTCCCTTATATATCCAGCTTAAAATCAAAAGGCCCTAACTGCATTCCATACCTTCATTAAATTATGTTCTCTATTAACTCGTAAACCTATATGTAAGTAATACTAATTTCGAATGTAATTCTTCAATGTAAATATTTAGATAACACCTGGCCCGCCTCTGAATCCATCACTTTTCCTCACTCCGGCCAGGATCGAATTTAGTTCATTCCTCTAGATCGCCCTGCTGTTCCTTATTATAGAATTGGAAATTTCGATTCATGTTTTTTTTTCTGAAAATATTATCTGGTTATCTTGATATGCGATATCTTTTTATTTATGAATTTTCCGATGGTAACATGGTTTTTTCTCTGATCTAACATGTGAATATTCGATTAACGCATATTTTCGTGCAATTCTCAATTGATCCTAATATTGGTGTAAACACTTTATAATTTCTTCCCCACCTCACCTGCCTGAGTTAATAAATATACCTTTCCAGAATGATTTTTCAATGTGTTGCACTGCTTCTTCCTAGTCTAGCTGTATTACACCTTTTGCATATACCTATCGTCTGCTTATACTTTCATCCGGGTCGATTGATATCATCCTTAATTGATTTTTCACTACCTTTAATAATTTTATGTATTAATTTATTGGCGTTTTTACCTGCGATTTACCTACCCCAAACCTGGTAGATATGAGTTCGTTCACTTCTTCCCTGGCCACTCCCCCTTTTCCATTTCACTCTAACTCAATATCACATTAGCTTATTGTTTATTATGGGTAATAACCATTGGTTTTGTAAAAAACCGATATAAATCAGAGTTTATCGAAAACTCATTATTTTTTATTACTTTTCCTTAAATAAATATTCCTATCTTCCCTGTATATTTTTAATTGTTTGTTTATCTCTTTATTGCCCGAGTTTCATGTTCATCTGATCGCTTAGATAAACAATTCTTGTCGCCCTGCTTACATTAGGCGTTGACAACCTCAAAAATTTACATAAATGTATCGAACTATATTAAAGGTAGTAGTCCATATATCTCAATATTTCTATTGAATTCCTTCAGTTTAAATTTTATAATTGATTGATACGTTTCTCATCTACATTTTCATAATATCTGATGTCCCGAATCTACTCAATTAATACCTTTTATCACCTAAAATCAGTCTAGTTTCACTCCCTTGTAATTATCTACGTTCCTGAAATTAGAAAATTGTACTCCTATTTCGCATTAGTCCCGCCTAAATCGCTTCTTAAGTTTGCCGAAGTTTCCATACTGTATAATTCTTGTTTCTTCCCTTTTTCATCTGTTGAAGCTATTGTTCTCTGAATTATTTTCTCTAATTCGTTGTTTTTCCGCTTAACCTTACATGACACGCCTCTCTGTCTAAATTCTAATGCAAACACACCTTTCCCCGTGCAAGATAAATCATCACTTTGTAGTTTTTTATTTGTAATTAACATTTTGCGTATTATTTTTACTTTCTGTTTTCACTTTTCGATGGTTATCTATCTCTGCATTATCCATTGTATTCTTTAAAGTTCACGACCTCTCTCGTCCTGTTTGTCCTCTAGTGAAATGTTTACATTATAGGCCGTCGATCTGAACCCTTTCGATTCACATAAATAATTAATATTTCCTTTGTCCTGTCACCACTAATTGTTGTTTATGTAAGACGCCCGTTTGATTGGTAACGTTTTCGTTGATTTCACCCAATCCTGTGATGTTTATTTATAAGAGGGAACGCCTTCTTCCCACTGCCATCTCGTGGTTTTATGTTGCAACGAGTTTTATGAATCAAAAATATTGGATTATAATTCACTGTAATCAAACTCTCCACAAGTCGATAGATGTCGCTCCCTTAAGCTTTTCTAGCATGAAAGTTATGCATATAAAAAAAAAATATTTTCCAGGGTTCTATTAAAAGAAAGTGATGATGGTTAGACCATTACAGGTTTCCGATTGCACCTGCTATCAAATTTTGCTAACTGATTAATAATATGTAATATTTAAATAAACAAAGCACACTAATGGAAAACATTTACGAAGACGAATGAAACCTATTTTTCTGCACTCCGAAAGATAATTTCCAGTTAATAAACATAAAAAGAAAATGGTTAATTTTTCTATGGCGCTGTTTACTGACTAAGATCATCTCAAAAGCGCTTTGCATTGTCTTGTTGATATTTGTAGCCCTTTTTAAATAGATATGTTTTTAAACTTTTCTTAAAGGTTTCGTAATTGCTTTCTGACCTCACACTAAATGGAAGGTCATTCCAAGAATGAGGACTTAGCACATTGAAAGTTCTGTCCCCAAATTTAGCAGCATTCGTACGAGAGAGTTCTGTCTATTTGACGCAGCAGACTTGGTCGACCTGTGCGTGTGTCGCCTGATTAAGATTGTCCCTCACGTAGAGATCAGTCAAGTATGATGGTGCCAGCCCGTTCATTGTCTTATATACCATCAGAAAAATTTTAAACAGAACCCATACCATGACTCGAAGTCAGTGTATGCAATCACGTAGAAGAGGAGTGGACATTATTTGGTGTCACCGCATACTAGACGAGCTGCTATGTTGAACACTTCTTCCAGTATGTTCAAATGTATATTAGGCAGACCAGCATACAGACTATTGCAGTAGTCTAATTTGGAGACTACAAGAGCATTTACAAGAGTCTTAACAGAATCTGTTGAGAGACACATCCTTATGAATTTAAAAAATATATATATTTTACCGTATTGCCATGTTGAGTATTCATTAAAATAATGTTTTCAATAAAATCAGTTGATTCAGTGTAGCAAATGAAACAGTTCATGAAAACTTCAGTGTCTGATCGGTGAGCTTCCTGACAAATAAATTTCTTCAGATATACACATGGTTTGTTTTATATTTATAAGTGGCATCTAAATATCTGAACACAGTTATCTACATCATTTTATCTGCAAGCTCGAAAGGAGAATTGTCCTGGTAAGAAACCATCACCAACTACTTTCCGACCTGCTTTCTCCCTTCTTACTACTCACTGCTCGCTCCAGCTTTACTGTCATACCACCGACTACGGGAAGTTAAAATATTTGTACAGCATCATACAAAAATATCATATGTTAGCTAACTAAGTAAAGAACAAGTGACGGACTCTTCCGAAGAACTTCTTTGTTAGAATAATTCGCCATTGCCGTGGAAATGATGATAGAACGTCCTACATTCAGTCGCAACAAAGGGATGCAAATAAGATGCCGTAGAAATATTACATCATGTTCATAACATTTCCATAAAAATGTGCTTGTGTCTTCTCGCGGTATTGAGAAATTAAACCCGTTGTAAAAAAGCCTTTTTACGAGACATTTCCCCGGTTCTGCTATCGCGCGATCCGCGGAGGCAAAACACACTCAAGTGACACGTTCAGATAAAGTAACTGTTGGGATGCAGCGGAATTATGTTATCTTCATAGACGTATTTATCTCAATGGTTACCGCCAATCAATGATATCATCTACAATCAAATACTAATTAATAAATGTTATTGCATGAAGCTATCGCTCTGTGGTTATCCATTATAATCAAATGAAACAATCAAACTTTGTTTTAATCACATTTATTTTTAAAGCCTACCGGTTCCATCGTCAGGGAAAATCACATTTATTTTTAAAGCCTACCGGTTCCATCGTCAGGGAAAAGAATGTACATAATAATAAAAATATTTTACTTTTTAATGCATTAGAGTTATTTTTTATTCAAAGACAAAATCGAACACTGGCAAGTTCTGTGCCCGATTCCTGAAAACATGTTTCATATTGTTGAGGAATTTTCATTCATTTTAGCTACAAATTTTTTTTTCTATTTGTTCTGTTGATGACACGGGTAGCGTCAAAACTAGTTGGGGAATTTAAACCTTCTTGATTCTATGTAAAGGAGGGCGGTCCATCTGATTGCTATCTCTATTGCACAGATGCAAAGTTCTGCAGGTATTTCAATGGAGCCTGCTCGAAAGAACTAGCAGCATTGATCCCCAGTGAACTGATTCACATACATGAAAATCGACGGACACGAGCGGGACACATTTTATGTCGGCTTTATAAGAACGGGTCGTTTATTCGACTCATTTTTGTATAACGCGGCACGCATGTTGATCGATCTACCGGCATCTGTTTTTCCCTCGCATTAATAAATCCTGTCATATAATCCCAACCTTTACCCGCCTCACAACGCTGCCCAGCCGAAATATGATATGGTTCAAATCTTTACACTCGTATAGACAGGGGCACACTTGTGAGGTGTAACATAGAAATTAAAAAAAAGGTTTTCTTTAATAAATAACAGAAAAGAGATTACACAATTGTATTGGTACACAAAGTAATTAGGTTTTCAACAAATCATTTGATAATCAGATTTCATACAAAACTTAATTTTGTATTTAATAATTTAATACTACTACTAATGATCTTTTTTTCCATCAAAAAGTATAGTAAATATCTAGTACGGATTAGAAGTAATTTATTTATTTTTGGTTTACATTATGAAATATGGACCATCAAAGGAATTGATTTTTCGCGATTTTAGTGGCACCTTTTACAATTATTTGGGGGCTAACGGTGATGTAAAAAAAATTTACCACGTCTAATTTGAATATATAATTTTTTTTTAAATATTAAAGTAAGCATTTTGGCGGACTTTAAATTGAATTAAAAACGGCCAATTTGCCGTAGATAATTTAAAATGTTGACACGAAAAAACTTTTTTTTAAATGTTTTGTTTTTATATTTTTATTTACGTGATCATATTTACATAGCAAATATGATAATAATAAAAAAAAAACAATAAACAGGGAAATAATTTTCTAAATTACCGCTAAAATGATGTAAATTGATTTTTTTTGTTGGCATTTACTTCATAATTAAAAGCAAAAATAAATAAAATACTTCTCACCCATCGTAGATGTTTACTAAACCTTTAATTAAAAAAAAATGTCATTCAGTTTGGATGGGTATTTTAGCCTCAAATCTTAAAATAAATTATGTATGAAATAGGCAGCGCAGTTGTTCTAAAATGCGGATGAATGATGCAGTATCATTCTAAGTAATTTATCAACATTCGTTCATGATTATATTCCCGGGGTTATATTATGAAACTTTTGTTACAATTAAACTGGCAACAATTCTTAAAATTGAATGTTTTAAATATAAATTTTCTCAAGTGGTTAGCAGTAAGAGAACAAGTTCTCTCTAGTTCTGTAGTCTCAAGTGACACGTCTATTCGCAGCCGAACGCTGGCAGCTATTTGCTTTATAAACTGAATTCTATGATCAATGGCCCTATTTATTTTCTCATTTTCTTGCATTTAACATTTACGACTTCTCTCCATTACTTCCCGCGAAATTATCAAGCGGGGTATTTTGGTTCGGTTACTTTATTTTTCCATTAGCGGCAACCTTTGTAATATTAGAATATGTTCGGCGTACACTCGCGTATAAGGAATATTTATCGTGAGAGGGTGCATTTACATTATTATCAATTTGATGGGTTTACACTCCACCCTGAAGTTATATTACGAGTTATCTAAACATGACATCTGAATACAAGTATGTTACGGTGGCGCTAGTACACAGTTCAAATATTTCTATTAGACTTTTGGTTAAGAATATTTTTGATAAGATAGATATTAAACCGATATTTTTAGCATCTTCCGAATGACCTTAACATTTGATTGTAAAAACTCCCCAAACAATAAATAGATTTAATAAAAACTGTGGTGAGGGAATACCTACGGTTTTCGAATTCGATAACCTAATAGGTAAACTCACAATAAATTCAGAATTCGATAACCTAATGGGTAAACTCATAATAAATTCATAATTCGATAACCTAATAGGTAAACTCATAATAAATTCAGAATTCGATAACCTAATAGGTAAACTCACAATAAATTCAGAATTCGATAACCTAATAGGTAAACTCACAATAAATTCAGAATTCGATAACCTAATAGGTAAACTCATAATAAATTCAGAATTCGATAACCTAATAGGTAAACTCATAATAAATTCAGAATTCGATAACCTAATAGGTAAACTCACAATAAATTCAGAATTCGATAACCTAATAGGTAAACTCACAATAAATTCAGAATTCGATAACCTAATAGGTAAACTCATAATAAATTCAGAATTCGATAACCTAATAGGTAAACTCATAATAAATTCAGAATTCGATAACCTAATACGTAAACTCATAATAAATTCAGAATTCATTAACCTAATAAGAAAACTCATAATAAATTCAGAATTCGCTCACCTTTCATTATGTAAACGCATTATAAAAGCGAATAAAAAAAACGCAATATGATCCATTTTTAATAGTTTTTAAATTCAGGTAGATATATAAATTTATAATATGAATCAATATAAATTATCAACACCTACAGGTAAAATCAAGATATAGCATCTTTGATACCTTAACAATTGTGCATATACCGTAGTTTAAGAAAAAAAATGAAGATGGCCATGATGGGCTGAAACCGGTCAGTTTAAAAAAAAGTGAATAAATCATTATTTCGTATGAAACTATGCGTAGGGCAAAGCTGGGATGCAGCGCCTTTTCATATGCTTGAACATTATGGCCAAAAGTGAACTAATTTGTATTAAAACATTTTTTTAAAGAAAACATAGACTACTAAAATACAAAAAGATAAGACTTGAGAACAATTTGCCTGTATCATGAACTATTTTCATCGAATGGATGGGAAACACGGATTCTTAGCGTAAAGGAGCAACTTGTAGTGAAAATATCACACAAAGAGATCGACATATAAATAAGCAGCAATACAGCAAGTAAAATACTCGGAATCATGATACATAAGGCCATCCGCTTACTAAAATTCCAACGAAATTCGGCGCTCCTTATGCAGGTGGTAACAAGGTCGAAATTCTCGCTTAACATAGGAAACATGTTTTGATTTAAGCAAAAAAAAAAAATCACAAAAAGCGTTATTTATTTTAATTTGTAAAGCTCAGTCATAAATATTAAAATGTTTTACGGGCATATTCTAAAAAAACTTAATTTTAGACAGTGAACAATACAAAAATATCGGAAATAGGGTTCGAAAGTAAGAGATTTTGCTCTTTAAACATTTTTTTAGATCTGATACTTTATTTTTTTCTAGGCTTATAAAAAGATACACAAAAAAATTGACGGTTATACAAAAGGCTAAGGTGTGTTCTACTTGCATTATTTAATTAAATGATCTATATTTTGCATTATATTTCTAGGTTATCAAATTCTCAAACCGAAAACACTCGATTTTGGATTACTTACCATTGCATCGCCTTAAATAAGGAATAAAAATGATTAAAGATTCATTAAAACTCGTTAAATCAAAGGAATATTTATGTTCGCCGGGAACATTTGAAGTGTACATAGTTTAGAGGGGACATCAACCAACAGTTAACACACAATTATTAGTAATCATTTCTCTGTTCTTGTTCAGTTTAGGTTCTTTGAACTTGCGGATACGTTACAGTATTCATCAAAAATACATTATTTTAGATGCTCGGAAAAAACCTTTGAATTAGATAAAATAATTTGAACAATGACGAAATCAATCTCACCACCGAATCCTACGTAATAATGGACTTACGGAAACGGCTGACAAACTTTCTGCTTCCCTTCATAACCAGGAAAACTTGAGTACGGTAACTTATTTTATACTAGGTACATTAGATACTGAATATCTTTGAACCTACTTGCGTTAAATAGATAATATCGTGATAATAGTAATTTAAGTTTAAGTGAGAATAATCTGATAGTTCAAGAAACAAGACAGCACGAGTACAGTGTTAGCAATAACTTTCCCATATTCTACCTAAACTTCACTTTATATTTGTATGTTATTTGATATCAATCCTTGGAGCCATTAAACCGTGAGCCGCCTTAACCGAGTCCCTCCTCTCAAACTTGCAAATTTAGGCGACAATCCCATCGGAATTAGAGAGTCGACTTGTTCAGATCAAACAGCCTGCTGCTAGCTGCTATGTCGGCAGTAGGCAGGGCAAGGCAGGGCAGGCGCTATTCGGGCGGAGAACTCGCGCCCAAATCACCGCTGGATGTTGGCGCCAAAAGCCGTGTTTGAAAGCTTCGCGCCAGATGCGACCGCGCGAGCTTTCGATAAATATTTAAATAGGGGAACTTCTAACATCCCCGAACCACCTTCGCACTTAATAATTACTGTTCCAGGTAAAGGCGAAATGGTAATTGATTGGCCCGCGAGAGAGAAACGAGAATTCAACTGGGATGATAATATTTTAAATAGATCCACGCGGAGAAACTTTTCGTAAGCGTTTTTTCTCAAGTTGAAATAACTTGACGGGAAACAGACAATGATTCTGAATATCCAGAGAATGAAACTTGAAATTACTTGTCCCAAAGGATTATATATTTTAAATAAAGGCCTAGTTACTCGATGTAAAGCCAACCGCCGAGTGTCAACTTGACATTTCTTTTTTTTTTTAAATGAACCTATTCACAATTAGTTTCAAGTATTTTTGACGTTTTTGTTTTTGAGAATGTTTTCCGTAATCATCATTCATATTTTAAAGCACTCATAATGTAAACTGGATAAAGGGTTGCAAATCAGCAATCAGACAGTAGGACTCAAAACGAGTCAACGTCACCTCTGGGAAAGCTTCGGGCTACAAATGTGTCAAAAGTTTCCACGCGTTTGAGAAGGTGTAGGTAAGATGAAGAGTTATCTTCATTTTAAAATATGAAATGCAAAAAAAATTCTTCTCGGAGAGGACCTTTCCATTTACGCGAAGTTTTATTTTAAATCGCCATATCAACAGAAGAAAAAAGAACACTCAACTCCTTTGCAATCCTGATCTCAAAAATAATGTAAAAAGTTTTTAAAATATAGTCTTAATTGGTAGAGTTTTTTTTATTGCCGTTGCCATAGAAGCTACAAAATAATTTTTTTTATCACATTGTGTTAACTGAATTATTTTCAAATGATAAATCACGAATATTTTCCAAATTTTCATTACAACAAAACAAACATAACAATTTAGACAAAAATAATGAAAATTGCTTTGTTTATCCAGATTAAGGCTAAACGAAACGGGAAACGCGCATAATTCAAATATTTTAGAACCAAAACACTTTTAGCACTTAATGTTTTTTAAATATAAAGTGGTTTAAGACAAATAATTTCTTTTATTTAAATTATAATGTCAAGCCACAAAGTGATTGCTTTCTTCGACAAATAAATATATCCGACTAACATTTCATTTCAATACTTAAAAGTATCATTTATCAAATATTTTTTTCTAAAATATTTACTTTATCGCCATCTGCGAGCCCATATTACGTGCTAAAAAGCATGTTGAAAACAAAAATTACAATAAACATCTCATTAAATCGAAATGCTATTATTCTCAAGTTACAACTGAATACTTTCTTCGTCTATTAAACATATCATTAAATATTATCTTTGGAAAACAATACCTACTTTCTTACTGAAATTATAAATGCTATAATGGAATAATAGGAATTGGGTAGTCTAAACGTAGGTCATGCTTGAATAAAACGGATTTCTAATTAATAAATTAATTTAAAAATAATGTATTTCTAATTATTCATAAACAAAAGTTCCATTGCTACACAAACTAAAACTTTACTTATTTTTTAAGCTGGAAAAATATTTATGCAGGGAATATTACTGACCATCAAACTTGTCTATTTACTTAGGTATAAAAACACAAAAACAGAGGACCTGATAAATAAATTTAAAAAAAAAAAACTTCGCAAAGGAATGTTAGACGAAAATGGATAAAAAAGTGATGACTCACAATAGGCATTAAATATTGAAACGCGATGAAAGTTATGAAAAGCCTACTTTGTATGCCTATGTGTCGTACAAAATGAAATAAATTATCGAAAAAGATGCTAAAATGAAATTCATCTAAATTGTAAACTGAAATTCTTACGGCCTTCAAAAATATTACTCATAATCATGAAGAGCAATTTCAGAAATGTGAAATTCGATAAAACAACAAAGAACTTATAATAAATAATATCTCCATTAAAAAGCTAAGAGTGGTCACATAATACTTCACGTCCTTCAATTGGAGCTATCCAAATTCGGTCGATCATTGAAGATGCCCTTGAATAGTAGTGCCTCTTGGATGATCCGTCAATTTATTTTACAACTTGAAAAATTGTTGTGAAATGTTTCCGTCAATGTTAATCTTTGTGCGCTGGTGTTAGATGCTAAATTAGCCTGTGACCTACGTATATAGGTGAATATTGTGGTCATCCATTATTACATTGAGGGCCGTTTAACGGGGAGAGGGACGTCGGAGAGTTATTATTTATTAATTCAAAATAATGATAATATTATTTGGCCATACGATAAACATGATGTTTTTAAAGAGAAAAATATTATTTACGATTTTTTTTCATTTGAATGGGCTTAGAATTTATCAAAATATATTCACAAATATTACACATTTCTGACCGTTCTACGCATGCTTTACAAAAATATTTAAAAAGTTGAATATCCTTAAAAAATGCTGAGAAGGTTTTTCTTTAACATGCCGATAAGATAAATTTTAAAAAAGAACAGTATTTAGTCTAATTTCTTCATAAACACTACGTAACTTTAACGTTTTTTTTTTTTAATGCGGAAAATAAATTTTTGGTTTATTTAGAAGAACGTAACGAGAAAGGATTAAAAATATTTTTCTCCACTTTAAAAATCATATTCATATTTTAAATATTTTGTTAAACATACAATGGGACGGTCAGAAAAAGTAATATTCCTGATTAGATTTTGATAAATGCTAGCCTATGTAAATTTATAAAATATTTAATAAATATTTTCCTATTTAAAAACATTATGGTTATCGTATTGCGTAATGATACTATCAATATTTCAAAATAATAAATAATTCCTCTCCGACATCCCTCTCCCTCTAAATATTCTTAGCTGAAATTAATTTTGTACACTCGTTTCGGAATCCACATACGCGGCCAACAATAAGTATATCGAAATAATAATTGTTATCATGGAATAACTTTATCTACCTTGCTTTGTGATCTGAAAAAAAAATCGTTATTGGATTACTCATATTTTATTTCAACGCTTAATACACCCAGAGTTAACGACATTACTAATTCTAACGGTTCGAGTAGAAGCGATGCCACCATAACAATATGATGGTTTTCGAAAGCCAACACCCATTATTATTATTTCTACACAATGCACTGGATTCGAGAACTCGTGTATGTGGGTGGCCGATGGTCAACACCGTAATTTTGTATTATTGATACGAGAATATTCACTGTTTGTGTGTTCATGCTACAGAATTATTTAACTGGAAACAATAGCATACGAAGTAATGCTACCAAATGCATCGACGTACATTGCACATATTGTTATGCTGTGTGAATTATGTAAAGTTTCTTGAAATGTTAAAATGTTCTCTGGACTATTCGATAAGCTTTGTAATTTCTTCTAAATAAATTTTGTGGTCAAGTGATAATGATATATATTGATTTATTAAACATTTTAAAACGTTTTCCCATTTTTTTTTAGCTAACCGGTTTCAGTATATAACGGCCATCTTCAGAGTGTTAAATTTTTTCGTTAAACTACTATATATATATATACCTTTTTTTTGGAGGTATCGTAGGTGGTAAACTAGGATTTTGTATACATTTTTCACCCCGGATACTCATAAAGATGGCCGTGATAGACTAAAACCGGCAAGGTCAAAAAAAGTTGAAAAACGTTAAAAAAATGTTTTGATTAATCATTACAATTGAATTCTACCTCAAATTGTCAGTATCAAAAAGAGGCATATTATATTATAATAAGCTATTTAACATATTAAAATTGTGAGTTATATCAATTTTATTTAGAAGTCGCAGAAATGCCCAACGATTGGTATGACATAACTCATGATCAATATCCACAATTTTTAATATTTTCATACCCATATTTGCCTTGAAAACTTTGTAAGACTTAATATTACGTAGCAATAATTAACAACCCCATAATGAATTGAATTGATAACTCACGGGAGTGTAACGTCGTTGCATGTCTTACTTGATTTTTTTTTATTAAAACAGCAAAAAAAACAAGGAATGGTCCAGGTACTGAGAGATCCGTTGTAACTTTTTGTCTGTTACATGCGTCGTTTGAAATGTTCCAAAGGGTCTATCAGCGGTGTGCTTTAAGTCTCTTTATGTCTCATTTTAAGTTGTTACTTGGTAATAGTATCTTTTATATTATCAACATATAATAATATTATCAACATTTTGCATTTTCTCCCCTTTACTGTTTAAGTTTGGTTCACAATTTGTTTAGCGGTATCCATGACGAGAAAATGGTCTAAATAACAAATTAGTTCTAGTAGATTAACTCTTACCATATCGATCCTCTTATCCGT
Organism: Halesus radiatus; assembly: GCA_022606495.2. Lineage (NCBI taxonomy): Eukaryota > Metazoa > Arthropoda > Insecta > Trichoptera > Limnephilidae > Halesus > Halesus radiatus. The sequence continues at coordinate 49,066 of JAHDVE020002594.1, forward strand.
AACTCTAAGAAAGCCTAGGGAGGCCTAACTCAAGCTAACTAAGCAGCGATTAAGTTACGGCCGTTCTTACCAACCCTACTGAGCAACTGTTGAGCCGAAATTTTCCCTTAACACTGTTCAAATGCACAAATACGCTCTTCTCCATGAAAATCTCGATCAAATTTACTATCAATTTAGGATATCGATTTTTGTGGATTTTAGTATCGCTCAACAGAGTACTAGTTATAAATAGTGTCAGCAGGGTGAAAAAATGTCACCGACATTTCAAATATCATTATTGGTTTGCGATCTATTTTATGCGATCCAAATATTGATTGACAAAAATTTATTTCCGTTTTCAAATGTCAAAAACATGTTTTTGTATGTTTTAAATAAAACTGAAAAGAACCTAATTTATTTTACTCATCATAAGTCACGTTTTGTCTTGTTTTTAACGGAGGAGAAACGTCACATGTCAAATGTATGAAACTAATAATGTACTTTCTTGGCATCTAAATCAAGATAACACTTTATTTTCAAAATATTTTTTAATGCATACGTTTGTGAATTATAAAGTGTTGGATTAGATAAAAAAAAATATGTGTATTTATAATTAATACAAAATTAATTCACCTTTGTTAATTTTTAATGAATGTTTTTACTTTGATGTCATTTTATTGTCTATAAAAGGGGGCGGGCACCGTAAAAGCGGGCGGGTTTGATCAACGATAAAAAATGTTTGGAAAAAGGCGAAACGAGCGTTGCTCAACAAAACACTTGACTGATCGGTCCCTCACATTGATCACTTGAAAAGTAGGAAAGAACGGCCGGTGGACTGCAAAATAAAATACGATGTAATTTCTTTATAAATATATATTTAATATATTTATAGTTCACTTTCTCCGTGGTATACAATTTTCGTTTCTAGTGCAATAAAAATTATTTTATTATTATTTTCAATAAACGCCCATTTTCGAATAGGCGTTTATTGAAATATTATTTCTACAGCACCATGAAACAATATAAGTAATTTGCTGCATAATTTAATTCATGTTTTACATTACCTACTTCAGTACCTGTTCAGAGATAGGTGACAGAAATGTACAATAAAAGTATTTCAGAGCAATATTAGTGTGAGATTTGATAATTTGGTGGTTAAATACGAATGTATATTTTAAACTATTTTTTTTTCATAGAAAGTAGTGATTTATGTATTTATTTATGTTTTTTTATACCGGGTTTTGGCAGATTTTCAATCTTACGTGAGAACATTACAGTTATAAAAACTCAGTTGATTTAAATAGGAACGGTTTTTTGGAATTCGCCAACCATCTAATTGAAAAGATCATACCCTAAATCAATTACAATATAGTTAGAGAGGTGTTCGCTAACGTCACGTACGTAGATATTGCACGATATATGTACCTAATTAAATAAAACTAATATTTTATGGAAGTTTAAATCATAGTGTGGGCCCTCACAGTATGGCAATTTTTTTTGTCTTATTTGAATAAGCGCTAGCGGTAAAAGTTGTTTTAGGTCTTTAATGTTAATAAAAAAATTAAAATAAATGAATCATTATTCATTTTAAGCTTCCCAAAGCGATCGAAAATGAATTAAAAAACATTTTTTGTGAATTATTCCAAAGTAGTAAGGTCATCTAAGGGTTACAATTACAATATTCACAATAACAAGGTATTTTATAAAAACAGTTACAGTCATAATTATAGTAATAAATATAACTAACTAAGTAACTAACTAACCATCACGCCGTTTCTCCGCAGGGGTAGGCAGAGAGGACTGACCGCCAAATAACTCGATCTTGGCAAACACTTCTTGCTTCATTCACTTGATCGTGCCACGTCTTCCTTGGACATCGCCGGCTTCTTCTTCCATTCACATTCGCGTCATATATTCTCCTTACACTCCTTTCTTCATTCATTTGCTCTACATGCCCAAACCATCTAAGCGTTCCTTTCTTAATCTTGCTCAGTACGCTTACATCAGCCTTGCATTCTTTACGAATCTCAATATTTTTCACACGATCATACATGGTTTTACCACACATTCGTCACAGAGATCTCATTTCTACAGCATTCAGTCTACTTTTATCCTTCCTCTGCCAGTTCCATGCCTCACTGCCATACATCAGAGTTGGTATCAGCACTCCATTGTGGACTGCTTCGCTTCTTTGGGCAACTTTTTGTTTGCGCCAACCGCGTTCAGTCCTCCGTTAATGGAGTTTCCTGCATTCACCCTTCTTTCAATATCCCTATCAGTCTTTCCATCTCTCGTAAACATATTTGGAAAATACACAAACTCATCTACCTGCTCCAAGTATTCATCATTCACAACTATATTATAGATATATATGTATAATTATTCCGGTATGAAATCACGTTTGTTTCAAGTTTAGGCATATTGTTCCTGGAGCTTATGGTGGTAGTAATAAGGCTTTTCCTGTTCTTTTTGCCACCTACTTTCGAAGATGCTTCAGTCACAACCTTCGCACAACATTCTACAGATTCAAATTTGATGAAAATGGAACTGAGTTCTGAAGTTAGGTTAGTTCCTCTAGTTCTTCTTTCAATACATCTTAAAAATGGAAGGAAATATGATTGCCATATCTTGTTGGAATATCATATCCATTGTAGGATTGTGCATCAAAATTCAATGTCGGTACAATAAATATTCGATGTTTTGTCCGGGATAACTTCCTGGCTTTCAATAAACGCGTTATCCCAAGTTTTGTTGATGATAGGTGATTCATCGGTTATCATTGACATAGACAACATTTTCAGAATGAGCATAGTAAGCAGTTCGCTGTATCACAGGATTAATTATTGGTTTTAATTCGTCCGGAAGATAACGCGAATAGTTTATCATATTTAAAAATATGTTTTGTATCAAGCCACATATGAATGTATGCCCTCGTGATAAACGTGGTTAATATGACCAAATTTTCTGATAGCGTTGCGGTTCCAATATACAGTCGTATGATAAGAGTCGCTGTACTAAGCCACCGTGCATGTGACATAACTTCTGGTTTTTTTCTGGCAATATCAGGATGAAAACCTCCGCTGGAAACTATTTTGAAAATATCTTTTGTTTTTGATCGGTGCTTAAATCAGAACATAGGACGTCGGTTGAGTAATCAATATCAATTTTTTAAATGATTGTACCGACAAATTATGGCAATTATGAAGAGCCGAACCTACGAGGATGGAAAAAGCACGAGGTTCAGTGGTTGTACCATCCAACTTAATAATCAAATGGCGTAGAAGCACCTTATGCAACGAAGAAGACAGGTAAGGCGCTGTACTGGACGATTCAAGTGTTTTTCTATCATTCGAATCACACCACCATCTGTTCTCGTGTTAAAATTTATTCCGTCACAATCAATTGCTTTTAAATGGTCAAGTTAAATATTTTGACAAGAAAAATATTCTATTATTGCTTTGGTAAAGTTAACTGCAGTGCTGACCTAGGGGTATTATGCGACAAGAAATCAGATCCTGGTTCCACGATTAACGATACGCGTTCTTCAAGTACCATTTTTTATATTACCAAAAGTCTTGTCCTTTTGACTATCAAAAAATAATCCACTTACTTTATTCCAAGTTTTTTCTTTCATGAGTATACGAGTAGATTTGCTAAGCAAGCGTGCGCGATGTTGCCTTTTTTGTTTATTACTTTATTAGCATTATCCTGCATGATTATGTTTAAATTATTTAAGACGGCAGAAGCGATTGCTGCACCAGCTCGATCCGCTATCCCAAATCTGTCAGAGATCTCGGAGAGAACTATGAAAGACGGAGATTTGCTAGTTGTCGGAAAGACAATGGTATTAGACTTAAGTAGCTTACTTGATTTTGCGATCGGAGAAGATAGTTTTGATGTTGAGCTGGAAGACAATGACAAAGTGTCTACAAATTCTAAAGCTTTTTCGTCACACACCTGTTCTTTTATTTCGGTAAGGTTTTCTCTCTTCCTCTTTGTAGACTTTTGTATTTGCTTCATAGTTGGTATACCAACACTGCCGATGAACATTTTTCTCTCACCTCTTTGGTCTTCCAAAAATAACGGCGAGATCGGCGCGCGGCCCATACGAGGGCGGTGTTGGGGACTGCGAGCAGACGTGTTTTAGTGTGAAACAACTACAAAATTAATAAATGGTGGTTATATGTATCAAAGCTTTTAATTGTTTTAAACGAGACCTCATAAATAAACATCATTAAATTGTTCCACAATATTTTATAAAGAAACTGAAAACATCGAATATTTAGCTTTTTTTTAAAACTTCAAAGATCTCGTGGAGCCTAAAGATATTTTATTTAAAAAAAATTTAAAACCATATTATTAGTCAACTTATTTTTTATAACTTATTGAAGTTTGTAAACCTCATTGTAATATTTAATCATTGAAGGAGATAATATTAACACATCCCAAATGAACCACGAAAACTAAAAAACAACAGAAAATAAAAAAGGTTTCAGTCGCATCTGGGACTCGAACCCAGGACTTCTACCTATCCGGCTACCTCTACCTATTCGGGTAGAACTTTGCGATCATCATAAGGATAGCAGCCAATAATATGGGATTTAAAAGTGGAGGATAATATTAACAAGTCTTGAACTTTATCGGTGTAGATGGCGTAAATTGAACTGGTCTCATTAGCTAAGTTGGTTAAGCGGTTACCCCGGATAGGTAGAGGTCCTGAGTTCGAGTCCCAGATGCGACTGAAATCTTTTTAATTTCTGTTGTTTTTTCGGTTTCGTGGTTCATTTGGGATGTGTTAATATTATCTTCTTCAATGATCTATATTATTTTGATGTTTTAAATACACACACAACTTTTAATACTAGATTTTTTTTCTTGGTTCCGATCATCGCACTAAGCTCGCTCTCTGACGGTTCGAAATAGAATGAACATTTCACTCGCCATTGCAGACACTGCGTAGAAAAGTCTCACGGTCTGAAAATTGTAACCTCACTTAAGCGAATTTTTTACCTCAGTGTCTGCAGAAGCGAGTGAAATATTTATTCCTTACCGGACCGTCAGAGAGCGGGCTAAAATGTTAAGTTTTAATACCTTCATTAATCAATATTATTTTTAAAATCGAATAAAAATCGCAAATTTCTATAAAATTTTCGAATTAGGTAACGCTGATGGCTGCTAAGTCTCCGGGACCCAGAACTGCCCCTATAGGTAAGCATTGCCCGGTGTGACGAACATTTTGTTTTGGCGGTAAATCAAAAGTATCATATTTAAATCGGTGTACGAAATTCATTCGCCAATATAAGATTGTAATAAAAATACCGGTAATATTCTATTTTTTCCGTTTAAACATTTAAAATACCATATTGTTAATTTAACACCTTAGCTTAGTTAAATATTCTATAAAATTAATACTCACTATTATCCCTCAGCCAATAGTTGATGCTTTTCGGTGAGGCCTCCACGTAGCACTCCAGAGTGACGTCAGTTCCCAGAGGGGCCCCCACTAGTTGGTTGGGAACTTGGATGACAGGATGAACTGGAAAATAATGTTAAATTGCATGTCATGTTATCGACAGATGGCGGGGACGCCATCCGGTGGGCTTGGTAGGAACCACCGGCGGATGCAATAAGGAACAACGGTGCTTAACGTGACGTCACAAGTAGATAAATTTGATGCATGTTGACATGCCTATCTAAATAATATTTATTTGAAAAAAATGTATTAATAACTTATTAATTGTTTGAAAACATTGCTAAAGATAACTAACTAACTTTTTCATCGTTTCTCCGCAGGGGTAGGCAGATAATGTACCGCCACACATAATGATGTCTTGGCACACATTCCTTCACTCATTCACAATCATACATCGTCTCACATAATATACTCTTATATACACAAATATATTGTTCAATTATAAGGCTTTTAAAATAGTGTTAATTTTTTGGTGGTAATCTGGTTTGGCAATTACTATACAGCAGGTAATCAAGGTGTAGTAAGTCGTTCGTTCGCATTAAGGCACATAAATGGAGCAAACATCAGTATTCGAAATAAAAGCAACATAAATGAGGCCAATTGACTACATTGAGATAACACGGACTTCAGTCGATTACAAGCGCTCGCCGGGTATGGAGTTGTAAAGATTACTGCAAAATACCTACATGAATCCACAAGTCGTTCTAGAAAAAAAAAGAAAAAGCAATGGTGTAACCTTTCATCGGTTTACCATAATCAATATACTGTAAATTTGCCTTTTTATTGCAAAAAAAATTGGCATATAAAGGTTTAATATCAATAAAAACAAAATATCTTAAGCCTTGTATGTAAAATCACCATACAACAATGCTGATTAAAAAATTTGATTAGAACATAATTGCCTACCCCTGATGCCACAAAAATTGTATATATATACCGTAGTTTAAGAAAAAGTTGTACTAGTCTGCAGATGGCTGTGATAGGCTGAATCTGGACCGGTGAAAAAAAAGTGAAAATTGTTTCAATATTTTCTAAGTTAATTCAATCCAAAATTTCGAAGAGCAAAAGCTTTCACGATGCAAAAAGTATCAAGAAAAAATATGTTCTGAATAGAGTTACGTAGCAAGTGAAAATCAGACTAAACTCAAAAACAACTTCCGTGATAGTTACATACTCCCGTATCACGTGAATTTACGAACACCAAACTAATATTAGCAGAATAACCATGATCAGCCTCACAAACGAATGTACGTATATTGTATTAGGCAAAGAACTTACAGTGCACGCTGACCATAATCCTCTTGCTAACTGAAGGGGGGACTCCATTACTGGCGATACAAAGGTAGGCACCCATCTCGGATCGGGTTATCTTGGAGAGCATTAGGACCTCCCCTTGGTACTGGGCCACTGGGAACAAAACAGTTCATTTGAAGTTGAATGAAAGGTGAAATTACACAGAACAACATAAAAAATGTTATGCGTTTAGTAAGTGAATTAAACTTTTTAGTGCCTTCTTCGATGGGCTGCTTTTCCCAACGGACGGACGTACACACTTTATCTGTGCAGTTGGTTAATTTGCTCCTGTACATTATTGTTAGCAGTACAACATAAAGCTTGTTAGTTTCGGCCGCTTTCACAGGTAAGTTTTTAAATCTGTACCATTGTTTGCGTGAAGGCGCTAGATAACAAGAATACTCGTGGGAGACCTCGTGTATTTTTTTATGCTCCGAAAGTGAAAATTTCTTCTTATCAGAACGCGCCAATCAATAGAGCGATACAATTGCTTAATGATGCTGACGTTTAACAGTTTAGCGACTTTTTGACTCATGTCACAAACTAGTCTATACCCGAGAGGTCAATGGTCCTATGTCCAAAAATACTGAAAATGAGTTACGTACGCCATTTCGTTTGGAATTTATATTTTAATCTACCTAGAGGCAAACCGCACCCTACCCCAAGCGATTTCGACGTAGAAATCACTTTGCAAAAATTAGTCATTCATTTAGAAAACCACTTTTGAGAACTGTTCTGTGGCCTCTTGTAAAATAGGTAAAATGGATATAGGACCACAAACCTCTCGGGTATAGAGTTGTAAAGCTGACCCATGACCTTTGTATACGTCTAATTTTGTATTTGCCTATCAACCTTTTCTAGGTTATTACTAACGTAACACAATTATGCCATTTTTTGCATGTTTGATACAAGACATCTGTATTTTTGTTAATCATCAATATACATATTTGCAGTAGTTACTTCTACTATATGTTATTGCTCCTACTTGTTTATGTATATTTTTTAAACCATTTCTCTTTTAATGCATCTTCCTTTGTTCTACATTTGCAATATCTGTAAGATATTGGTGTACAACCATTTTACTGGTACTATAAAAATGAAATAAATAATCTCAAGTAATTTTAAAAATATTAGTATTGTTAACATGCTTGGCCTGATGATCAAAAAAGCATTGATCGTGTTCGATATAAAAATCATGAAAATAAAAAATGCATTTAGGTAATTTTTGGCTGCCAACGTAATCTGAGCTACATAACTTCAAATAGTAAAAACAGATGTGCCATAATCATATCGAAGAATAAAAAGATGGGACTGTCTTGTCCAAGCGAAGTTCCTCTCCATACGAAAAAATATGTTATGATATGTAGAAACATGTAGAGCATATAATTTTAAATTGTTTTAGTGACCTGAAAACAGTCAAAAGAGTTCGGAACATCGGTGTCTCTAGCTTTCCACCCCTGAATGACGGGTTAATAAAGGGTTGTAAGCACACCTTGAATCCTTTGGTTCATGGCATTCGGTGGGGGTCATGATCGTTAGCACTGAGGGAACGACTAAAGAAAAATAGGGCATTTTTTTACCCTGTCGTTACCAAGTAAGATAACTTTCCACCGTTTCCAAGATGAAACGTTAGTATTTCCGTAATATTACAATTTTCTATAAGGAAAAGTTTAAAAAATTTACGTATTTATACCTAAAATGAAGATGTAACATTTAATCACCTCTCTAATTGACCTTCTTTGATTTACACAAGTCGCCTTCCTTTTAGCATTCTATGATTTTTTTATGATAAGTGTCGAAAAACATATACATTTAAAAAACATAGAAATTTAAAAACAACGCGACCTAATTAATAAGGTGTACAAATATTCATTTTTGATATTATTAAGTTGGGTAACATTAATTTCTATCGTTGGTACCTGCTGGAAGTTTAAAGAACGAGCAATATGTCCCAAACAGAGATAAATGAAAAGGAGTCATTATTATATTAATTTGTTATTCTAGCAATATATGATTGATTTGTACCTTTGGACTTGGTGCCCGCCAGTTCGCGCAGCACGATGTCCTTGCCGTCCTCCCTGCGCCACAGGATCTGCGGGGCGGGAGAGCCGCGCGCCCGGCACGACGCGCGTGCCGACCCGCCCTCCGGCACCATCAGGTCGCCCGACGTCTCTTCGGGCACGAAGTCGGGGGGCACTACCACCTCCAGGGCACCAAGCTGGGGACAAACATAGTCAACTTAAATTCAATTTTATCAAAATACCCCATTATTTTTACCACTGTTGTATAGTTTTGATGTTGATATGAGCGGGGGGGATGCGTGGTTTCTCTCGCCGTGCCACTATGCGCAGTCGTCAGTAGTAGCCCGGAGTTTACCGGCAGTAATGGACGTATTATGTGTTCTATGGATGGGCAATGCCTTTTCATCGTTTTCAGCACTTAGTATACAATATTTTACCTCTATGTATTAACACCTCGACTCCGGTGATGGGTCTGATTTGACCCAGTGTTTTTTAAATAAAAGATTTTGCCGCAAATATTACGTTTAGGCTAATTTCCTCTTGTCTATTCTTTTATTAAATATTTACCCACATCTCGACTAAAAATGATTAAAATTGGACACGTTTTAAATAAGTTATAAGAATAATTATGTATAAAAATAAAAACTCGATCTCTTCTCAGTTGAATTTGAGCAGCCGACGAAACAGTATATCTCTCGCTCTATCCTTCCGTCTTTGTCTCTCGCAGTCCTTAACACGCAGATGTTGTCAACCATTCGGGCACATTTCTAGTATTGTGTTTTAATTTTTTTTATTTCGTACCGTACTAACGCAATGGCAAGGCAACATTATTTAGCTGATAATGAGATTGAAAAGCTACTTAACAGTGAGATCGACTTGGAATTCGAAGCATTGGATCCAGAATTTGAAAGTGATCCGGAAGACATATTACTAGAGGAAATATCTGAAAGTGAAAATGGAAGTGATAATGCAGTTAGTGTAGGAAATCTGAGTGAATCCGTTGCAGATCGACTTGTCAAATTCCGGATTCCTTTAATTTTTTAATGAAAATTGTTAATTTAAATTTGTTTTGTTGAAAAATAAAAGTTTTAGTATTTTTAACTAAAATGTATGTCATTCAATGGTTTTAATTGTGACAAATAAATGTGTGAGAAAATTAAATACTCAAATAAGAACGCCATTATATAATATTTTCTAATATTTGCATAAGCAATCATCATATAATATGGCTATAAATTTAATTTATTTTCTTTTTTACACATCTTTCTATTAGAGGTACAGCAACAAGGAAGAATTAAATAAGTGATTTTATTTCTGGTATTTTAAATAAAACAAGATATACTTGTAAATGCACACCATCGATTTCCCGAAAATGTTAATAAATATAGAAACAAAATGTTTGCTTCCACTGACTTCCTGGGTCGAGTCCTTACCCCCCCCCCCCTCCCGCACTACCCTCTTCATTCCACTGACCATCGGCGGCGGTTGTCTCAAGACGCGACCATTTTAGTCGTGCTTTTGCTCTCGCGCGGTATTCCCGCGCTCTGCATATCGAAGAACCGCAACATTTACGGAATACTAATTTCTAAAACATTTATCTTTATACAAGAAACACAAGGGATATGTTATGAGTTTATGAGGAATTACATAATATCATATAAAAGTAAGGATATGAACGAAAAATGCATAAAAAAGCCTTTTATTTTCATCATTTCAGCCGGGTCAATCTGGACCCACCATCGCCGAATGTGTTTTATTTTGAACCTCCGGGTATTACGTGTTAATATACATGTAAGTATTATTAAAAAAAAATTATTTACATAAATAAAAAATAAAATAAAAATTTGCAACTTAAAAATCATAAAACTGTACAGAATTGATCACACAGCGCGATTTCAACGTTGCTGTTGAAACAGTAATGTTGAGATCGCTTCATGTGACAAGGTTGCGAGTAATCCAACTAGCAGATTTTAAACATGCGTGCAATTCTATCAGAACATTTTCAATTTTGTTCGCGATAAACGCGCGATCTTGCGACTTGGTTGCCAGTCACGTGACCTCGCCTTGTCTGACATCTCAAATCGCTAGGAGCTAGTTTGTTGAATGTTTTTGGTTGTTTCATGTATTTTTCGACATCTAGTTTATTTCACTCGCTACTATCTCCGTAGTTATGTGGCCATCTACTAGTGGATACAATTAGTGGCGATTACTTACCGCGGCAACGCCGCAGCGGCGAAATCGTTCCGTTTGAGCGAAGTTTAAATGTCTAGGTACACTGTACACGGAGTGTAACCAAAAATAAGATTACATAAAATTTTTCGACAAAAATATGCAAAAGCAGTTATTTATTTGAAAACTTATCGATTTATGATGAAAGTTTAAGAAAAAAATGCCCTTGTAGAAATATTTTTTATCATTTAAAATATAAAGAAAAATTCGTCATAAACATCCCGATTTAATGGAGCTCGCTTCAATGCCGTTTCAAATAAGTTAAACAAGAGAAGCGTTGTGCTAAAACTAAATAACAATATTTTCTCCCTTAAGACTTTGTTTAACTTGATGTTCAGTTCGAAGTACAAACGTCTAATGATCGTACCGATAATAAATTTGAAGAGGATTGGAAAAATGTTTCTAATAATTTAATTGAAAGTTTTTTGGTTTCAATACATATTTTTAAGTATAGTTAATAAAATTTTACAAAGTTAACACGACAATTTGTAATGTTTTTTTTAGTCCTCCTAACTAGGAGTTCATGTTCTCAGGCGTATGGTTTATTTAAAAACTGATTTTATAAGTCCTCTTCTTTAAGTTTTTAGAGCCAGGTTTTGATTTGATTTTTTAAATCCTTTGCATTATCTGTTTTTTTTTCTTTCTTTTTTAAGGTGGAAGTGAACTATATAGCTTAGTGGAGAGATATTTATAATACCTTTGTCCGAAAGCAGTTTTAAATTTAGAAATATTCATAATGTCATTCTGGTTCGCTCTTGTGCGCTGAAAATTAGATTTATTCGTTTTTTTTTAAATGTTTCACTAAAACATTCTTATTGCTTTTTTTAAAAATTGAATGTAAATCAAATTTAATAATGTTATTATTAGGTTATGTAAGTATTTTAGCTTTTATTATTGTGATAGCTATTTCGGTGTTCAAGGCCATTTTCAACTGCGGTTAATTCACAATGTGATGACTTATTTACATGATTTTATTCACTCCCACCCCATTCTAATTTAGACGGATTTTTAAAAATAATGATTTATTATCTGTAAAACCGATTTAGTTGGAAAATAATTAAAATTCTCTATTCCCTAAGGTTTTTACATGTATAATGTGTTTCCCAATATTTTCTTAACTGATTTATTTAAATGTGTTACATTGTTTTGATACCGTGAACATACTGAGAAGCGGTGAATATATAATTTTCCTTACTTTTAAATTTGATTTACATTAAATTTAAAAAAAAATAAATTATGCGGAGTTTTACGAATTTAACAAAATTACAATTAATAAAACATTTTAGCATAGTAGACAATATCTAAGGTATTGTTTGGGTGTTCGGCAAAAACATTTTTTATTATTTTTTTGACGTATTACTTTTTTGTGATACTGATGTTATTCCAAATCTCCTTTGTTACTATTTATAAGAATTTTGTCTAGTTTTCTTGCGTTAAATAAACATAAATTAGGGGATAGGGGATAGGGGATAGGGGTAGGGGTAGGGGCAGGGGTAGGGAAAACCCATCACAACCTCAAAACTTTCTTCCAAACCATGCATCCAAACATTTCTTCCAAACCATTCATCCCGGAAACGCCGGGTACTACAGCTAGTAAAGTGATATAAACTCATGAAATATGAAGAAAAAACTTCCTTACCTAGGTTAGGTTAAATTAGGTTTTAAAATAGATTTAATTTTTTTTTTTTTAAGTATTTTTAATTATATTTAAAATAATATGTAGTACATTTGTGGTACGTTCCAGCGGGGAAGATACTCCCAGTATCGCCATCGTGAATGATCATAATTCAGAATCGAAAAGTTGCCTGGAATGGCTTTAACCGTATTTGGTGACTAGATCTGAATAGCCAGGTGCTTCCCAACCTTCATCTTTTCCCGTATCATTTCGCTCTCCACTACGTTCAGCCTCACAAAGATACCACCAGGTTGGGGACCAGGTGCTTGAAAAATTAATAAAAAAAGGTAATAATATTTGTGGCAGCCCTGTTTCCTTATAAGCTGCGAGCAAAAACGTCGACAGGCAAAATAATGAAGTTTGTTCCAACAGAAGTTCCAGTTCATTTGGAATGTTATCGCTATCGATGCGACCTTTAATCTTACTTTATATTTAAGATCGTCTCTACCTCGCTCCAGCCCGGCATCGGCAGTATTAGATTCCCTGTTTACAGTCCTGAGCCGTGTAAACGATCGGTTTACTGAACAACAAATTACCGAGTACGTTCTCTTAGTACTAAATTATAGTAAGATTTCTCGATTACAGCGCTTTTAATGAGGCGAAAGTAAAACAACTTGCTTTCTGCGAAGTTGACTTAATTGGTAAATCTATTAAAAAAATTAATTTGTATACTTTTTGTCATACGTAGCTTTTGAATGATATTAGCAAAATTAATTTAATCGAAAGACATAAGTTTTTAACAGGAAAATTTTTTTTCAAACATTCAAATTCTATTTCGAAAAATCTTTATTGTACAAATAAAAGTTCAAAAGGTACATCTTAATTCTAACAGTTAACTCACGAAATACATATATCTCTATATATAAAAATGATTTTTTGTCTGTGTGTCCTCGATTTTCTCGAAAATTACTTGACCAGTTTCGCTGAAAAAAACACAGTTTATTCTTATTAGTGTCGGAAAGGTTTAGAGAGTAGTTTGAATGAAAACCAATATTTAAAACTATTGCTATAACGTTTTACAATTAATATGAAAATCATTGAACTCGTCATGTTGTATTGATGTTACCCCATAGATATACCACTCTGGTTAGCCACAGATTACATATTTAAAAGAAGAACGTTTGTTTATGTAGAAGTACTTTATTATTTAGATGTATTTTGAATTTCGAATGAATGTTCTTTGTTTCATTGTTTAGAGATAGTAATAGTCGTCACAAGGCATTACTTTCGCTGTAAAATCAATTATGGCACCCAACGACAAGCAAGAATTCAAAGTTTATTAAAAAAAAAAAATTTGCAAAACCAGCAAGAACATCAGATAAATAAAAATAATAAAAATGCAAATTTGTGTATTAAATATGGGGAAGTTTAATGTAAGTGCGCTAAAATTTATGTTTTCAAAGTATTCGTTTTAGGTGTAGTGACATTCATTCATAAGGAATGTTTTCAGTGATTATTTAAATGGAAGTAGAGAGTGCGTTAGTTTGATGGTGCGTGGAAGGTGGTTATATACTCGTAGTTTAATTGACATCTAGTAAGGTCCTTTTTGAAATATTGTTTCATTGGCTTGTGGTATTAGTAAGTTTTGTGTAAATTTTGTTGTACTCGTATGTTTATGTATTCAGTGTTTTAGTAGAATATGGAGATACCCGTACTAAGAGGCATAACTCCTTTATATATATCAGCGATCGTCAAAAGTTTCAGTTTTTTAAAGAAGAATCTATATTAATCCAGATAATCGATATTTGTGATTTTTCTTTAACATCTCCTTGAAATAACCAGGCAATATTAAAATTATCCATTATAAAAAATCTTTGTAAGCGGGGGACTTGAATAGCTGAGGATTGGACCTACGACGCGTAGTTGGGAAGTCGATGCTTTGGATCACTCGGCTACTAATCTTTCTACTTCGTTATAATTCATACTGAATTAGGGCTATTCTGGACACGTACCAGATTACCATTAGAGTTCTTATATCATCTTATGGAGTTCTTGGGTGGAAAAAAGACGCATAGGTTGCTCATGAAAGAGATGGACTGACTACCTAAGAGTACTCCCGTCATTAGTGGATCGAGAACAGTCAATAATTTGCAAAGTTACTGACATTTCAGGGAGGCTTAAGTTTAAAGCTGGGCTGGAAAGCTCAAGAAGAGGTGAATTAATTTAAAAAATATATATTCACTTTATGAAGTTCGTGTTACCGTACATAAATTATAAATAATAATAATAAAGATCTTCATTGAAATAGTTTTTAGAATAATCACCAAACTCAAGTACAATATGAGATGAAATATTGATAAAATTTGTACATAAGTAAACCGTTAATCATTATTAAAGGTTTGCATAATATGCAAATAAATAAATGGTTGCATAATTGATACGACGAACTTACAAAACATATGTGAATAAGTCTTCAAATAGATACTGATGAAATATAAGGTTTGATGTTGAGAAAAGTGGAAAAGAAAATAATGTGAAAATTCTACACGATATGCATTTTATGAAAAAATAAATCATTTATAACAGTAAATGCGTTATACAAGTACGAGTATGCTGTACATGACGGGGAGAGTTGAAAGTTGCAACGTTCATATTTACTTAATATTTACTTTTTGATGTTTTTTTGTCAAGGTGCTTTACTTTAACCGACTCATTATGAAAAGATTTTCCAACCTCCTGGTTGATAAATATACCATAGTGAGCATCGTGATTTAATTCTCATTTGTATTTCGCTTTGGGGTGGACGGGCCATGGCAAACAAGGCACGCGGCTGCGATGTTCGCGAACAAAATATACACAAGATACGATTTAAATTCATTGTAATCTAATGAAAACTCTTGTACTCGAGGCAAGAGATAGCTTATTACCCTAAACAAACGACCTTTGTTTTGTTTACTTACGATTTATACAGAGAGATTCGTTTTAGTAGACAAAAGAATAGAGTTGTAATAAGGGAATCTATTTAAGAGGAGCAAAGGGGTTAGGACTGCGAAGGCCAAGAGGGGGCTAATAACAAACCCCTGTGCAAACTCAGGTCGTTTGTCGAGAGGCTGTGTTCTGTTTAATATAATTAAACCGGTGTAGGGAGATTACAGGACTATTTCAGTATCGGAATAGTAAGGGAATTAGAGCCTGAACATCTGAATCGTAAACCCATCAGATATGTTCTGCTAACAGTGTGTTTCGTGTTTCGAGTAATTCCTGAAATAGGAACTACCCCCCAGTCTCTACCCCGGGGCGGGTTAATGGGGCGCTATTACCGGCTAATAATTAATAAGCGGTTTAATAAGATGGAATCAAAAGGAAACCTCTAATTGATTTAATTGTTCTCGCGTTTGTACGATGTTAAAACATTCAAATTGCTGTTGTTATTCATTTCCCAAAACGTCGGATTGATTTTGAGAATTGTAATGATCAATAACACACGGAATTTAGAGTAATCGTTGATTTAAAATGCTGAATTTGTAAAGACGGACGAAACATTAATGTATTATTAAGATAAGTAGGTAATTATTTGGTTTTCAAGTAGTTATTAATATTATTGCCGAACTTTTAGGGATTTGCCTTTGCCACTGTAGTTTTTTGTAATGTTTTTTATTTACTTTGTCCTTCTGTATTAAAGATTTTAATCAAATGAGATTTATGTTACATAATATTGTAACAATTATATCTATACTGAAGACGTGATGTCACTATCCTTAACCAGCGCTGATAAACTACTAAAGGGCTGCTCTAGTTCACCGCGCGGAAATATTTCACAGTGTCTGGTTTGTAAACCTTATTTCCAGCTTGCATCTTGCTCCATCATAAGGTTTTGTAAAATTATCACCTTCAATCATTAAACAAATACGTGTAACCGACACCTGTATTTATTTTTTCTTTTTTATTTAGGAACATTTACGGAGTATAAATTAACATGATCATATTTATAAATTTAGCATTGGTTAGTGTGTACGTGTTAATGTTCACAGGATGCAAAAAAAATTGATTTAGTTAGCACTTGGTAGAGACGTTAAACAATAAAATGAAGAAATTAAAATAAAACAATATATAATATAAGATATTATTTCTAATGACACCACTATTTTCCATGACGTGATGTAAGATTGTTATCTTGCTTTTTAAAATATAGAGGCTGTTTATAAAGATGTCCATAACGTCACATTCATTGTACACCCTACACCTTTGAGACATTAGATTGAAATCGGCAAAAGCGTTATTAAATAACTCAAAACAAAATGTTTTATGACTACTTAAATAGCGTCTATTGAGAACTTTGATATGAATACTACTTAGACGATAAATAGTTTGAAGCGTTTTGTGAATAATTTTGTATATGTTTATATATACATATATATAATCAATAGTCTTACAAAATATTTTTGCAATGTCTCCGTCGTTTAAGAAATATTTCAAATAATTGAAAACCGTGATGAAATCATTATCTCAAAGACTAATAATTGATCCGAGTAATGGGAAACCGATGAAAGTTCAAATATAACACCTCCTCCTGTTAGATCATAGTTTTTCTCGGCGCTGGGAGCTCTGTTTTAACCCTACTTTGTGAGAAAACTCATACAAGGATTGCAATGGAGTTCTAAGTGTGGTGGTAATTAAACATAAATAATGTGGTACTTTTTTATATTTACCTGACTCTTCATCGGATCCGTGTTGATCTGGCACATGTACTGCCCCTGGTCTTCCTCGGTGACCGTCTTGATGTGCAGGTTCCACGTGGTGTGGTCGCTGTGGGACACGGAAACACGCGGGTTGTGCGTGATCACGTGGTCGTGGATGGCCTGGATGGCCTTCGTGTCGGCCTTCACCCAGCCCACCTGGACGAGGAATATTGCGAAATTAATTTAAAAGTGCGAAAAATAAAATGTGAGCTCAAGGCGTAAAATGTACTTCACAGTACAGTGGCGGCTAGCTACATTTTACTTGATAGAAGTGAATATTATTTATAAAAAAATGTTGATTGACATGTATATCACGGCTCAATGACAAAACAGAACATTGAAAAAAAAATCAAGGAAAGCGATAACAAAGAAATAACAAACAAGAAACCTAACCTAACCTAAACTAGCCTAAGATTTTTTCTATTATCTTCTGTTTTGTTTCATCCTATCACCGAATGTCACATCTCAGAACAGACATCATCTGGTAAGGCAGGTAAAATACATGATTGTTTTTTTTCGAATTTGCATCAAATTATTTGACGTCAATAAGCTTCCGAGTTGCTGGCAATGAAATGTTAATTTACACTTCATGGTATTATTTGAATGAAATTGAAATTACATGTGATTAATTGAAGTTATTATTACGTGAATCTTTCAATGTGACTGTTCAAACGTTTTTACAATAATTTATTTAAATAAAAAAAAATTGTGATGACGATATTGTTTTTTTTGTTTGATCGCAATATTTATACTAACCAAATCCATAGAGGTTTCAAGAAATTAAGATATGTGTTTTGAGGGACATCATTTTCAGCGCAACAATCTACTTGCATATATTATTTTATCACTCCTAATTCAAAACTTATCATAATATACCTCCCTCTTTTTTTTTCTTTAAATAAAACACTAACTCTGTAACTTTCTCACATAAACATTCTCAATTGTTATTTTCATGTAACACTTTCATGAAGGGTTATTGTATCGAAATGAATCATGCATAAAAACCGTTCTGAGTTACTCGCTCATTTACTTTAATTTCACTTTTCACGATAAAAATAAGCAAAAAAAAAAATTATGTTGCCTCTTGATTAATGTATGATAAACAATGATGATCTTATTGCGCTTGTGTAAAAAATAATGTAAATACGATAGTAATCCATTGACGTAACGCGTGGTCGTGCGTTCGTTTGTTCCGGGGCAATCCTGACTACTTTTCCTGAAACGCCGGGCAATTCAGTGGTTAGTTGGGAACTGCTTCGAACGCTCGGAGTGAGGTATGTGGACAGGGCTATTAATTGGTTTACAAATGCTGGGCATGCGTTTAGCGTCTTTCTCGTCACCCTGCTATGTGTAACGTTACAGAAAGATTCAATTACTTCAATTTTTCAGAGCAGCTTCCATTGAAATATTGGCAGAACAAATCCAGCATTTTCGCCTTTGTTCTAAGGATTGCCATCCATTCGCTTTCGTCGATTAAGCCTCTAGTGCAAAAAATCACCAGCCGTCACTGTTTTCCACACGTGTATATTACCTTGAGGTGGCACATTTAATTCATCAAAGCTAGGAAAGGGAAGCCTGAAGAGACCTTGAAGAAATGAGTGCTCGACCTCTGAGAAAAGTGGTTATAAAAATGGAGTGAGGATTTGAAAAATACTGTAGATTCTTAATCAACACACAAATTATAGTATAAACGTTTTTAACCAGGTTCTTTTAACATATTGTCTAGACTTGCTAAATAGTGTGGATTAAATTAATTGATGTACAATGATGATATAGTACCTACTAAACATCTGTGGTTGCGAGACCTCTCGACCTTTCGTCCTTTATAGGGTGGAATTTAACCGTTTGACCAGGTTTCTTCAATTGTGCAAAATACAAATTTTCGCAGGTGGTTGTTATATGAGAGTAAATAACAATATTGATTAATTTACTTAATGTTTTTTCTGTAGAGTTAACTGTCCTACGTTGTACTGCATTTTTAAACGTATGTTTAAAAAAACGCACACAACGTTCTTGATATTTGCAAATTAATATTCTTTTTTCGTTCGTCAATAAGAATTACATTTTCTCAAATAAATAATAATAAAAAAAAACAATTTGTTAATACCACAAATTATTGATTTAACCGACATAAATTTCAAAAACAAAGTATCCCCCTAGAGAGTAACATTAGTTGAATATATAAATATTTAATACATTGCCCCTCAAAAAAAGTGTTTTTGATTATATCTGTGTCGGATTATGTATCAAAATATTGAATAGTTGACTATAAACTTGAATTAAAAAGTGAATTATTATATTTTTTTAATTATACATACGTTTTTTTTGTAATTACGTTTAATTAAACTTGTTTATATATTTAATAATATTACTGATATAAATCTGTATACAAATTACACTAATCTCATCACATCCTCTAATAAAAACCATTATTATTCACAAAAGAACGAAAAATATTTGTCTCTTATGAAACAGTATTAAACTGCTACACAAAATAAATAAAGTTTGAGTTACCCTGTATCCGCCCAAATGCACGACAACGCACTTGAAAGTCGCATCTCTTCCCCGGGGGGTGGTGAGGTTCACAATGGCTTCTCCAAACTCGGGTTGGAACGCTTCAACTAAAACAATCAAATTCATTAATAACATAGTTCACCGAAGACAGTAATATAAGTCATGTGAATCAGATCAAAGTGGATGAGAAACCTCTACATATAAAATCACGATTACTTTATGGGTTATATTGAAAAAAGTATGTACATATCATCAATGACAAATAGAATTTACTTCATGATCAAATTATTAACAAATCATTAATTTGTTAAAGTGACGTTCGCGTAGTTTTTGAGGGGTAGCTGCACTGACAGCAGATTCAAAATCATAACTTATTTATAAAAGTACCATTAAAAAAAACGCTAAAGGTTTCAGCCTTCAAAAAATATATACAGTGCGTCCGGTAAGTGATGAATACCCTTTCAACTGAGGATGGTTTTGTAATGTCTCATGGGTTTCGAGTTATCAATAAATTCAAACTTTTTTCGACATTTAATTGACACCTTCGCTCACACTCTTGGGTGCCATGGTCACAGATGAAAGAAATTTCTCAGTATGTTTTTTTAATATTATTCTAGAATAGTAGTGCCATGGGAATAGATAATTCTTTTTGCGTTTCTCCTGTAATAATGGCTTTTTAACCAAAATAGTAGTAATAATCTTTTTTTCTAAAAAATACTGTGAAATAATGTCAAAATTTTTAACCACTTGCACTAAAGATAGTCAGTAAGGGTCTCATTTTTTTTAAAGTTTACGTTTTAAGTCCTATAACTCGGAAACCGTGGGACTTTTGGTAAACGTGGTATTCAATTTTCGGAACGTCCTTGGGGTCCCCAATCCACAGTTGATCATCACTTACCGGATACCCTGTATAGGAATATAATATAATACTGAAGTTAAGAAAAGATCGAGAGTTGTCTTCCGCTAAGGTTAAAGTAAATTAACTTAGCATTAACCTAACTTTGTTTCATGAAAGCGGTCGTCATATTGCTTAGCAAAATTATTTCTTTGACAAATGATTTGGACGTGCGTATTTATTTTTATTTAGTACAGGATATACGAGTAAATATTATAAATTTGTTTACATAATGCTTTGACCGTCCAATTAGGAGAAATTTCCCGTTTTGGGATAGTCACATAAAAATACTTGACTTGCTTACATAAGACATAAAAATGGCTGATTAAGTAAATGTGTACAAATATTATTCGATTATATTGTAAATGAAAAATTAATCTTTCATTATTCTTGAATTTGGGATTAAACTATTAGTGGAACTTAAATGAACAAAACACGGTAAATCGTTTATCCAATGAAAATTGTACTCACTCCAAGCTATATAGCAGGCTAGCCAAATCGCCCTAAGTCCGACACCATGCATCTGTCTCATGTTAGAAGTTAGGCGGCAGCTTCATCCTCGGTACCGATGCATCGATGTATCTAACAGAGGAAAACAGTCCTATCAATTCACACTTCATTTATAAAATAAATAAATAATTGGTTTTCAAAATATGTTTTCGGTACAAAACTATTATATGAAATCATTTTCAAAAGCTGTTGTTAAATTCTATGGATAATGTTAATTTAATATATTGATTGTATTTGAACCAACCAAATTCAAGCTTTTCAAAATAATTCCGGAGAATGCGTACCTAAGTACCATTTTTTGTATAACGAAAAATTCGCCATAGCGATAAGTCGGAACTCTTTTGAAAAGTGATATAAAGTCCTGAAAAATAAAAATAAAAACTTCGTTAACTAGGTTAGGTTAGATTAGGTTTTTGGAGTAGTATTTTTTTCACACTTTTAATACATGTCATTTCTCAAAACTGTGCCGATTTATCGCTGTGCCGAATTGCCATTGAACTCATTTTTTAATTGAATAATCCAAAAATATGAAACAAGTATAATGCAGAGTTTCGTACATTTTTTCAAACTATTTTACGTTTATTTCAAAGTCGATAAGTAGTGTGGAAAAAAATGATGATCTATGAACACATGCGTTGACCAGATTAAAAGCCGTGCTATTTTCATGACCTAGACCTCACCGTTTGAGACTTTTTGCTGAAATAAACAAACAGATTTTTCACTTTATAGTAGTTAAGATTGATGTACGAGTATATTCTTTAATCCCCTGTCATTAAAACGTGACTAGCTACCGTGACCCGATTACTTGGACACTCTTATGAAAACAACCCCCGTTATACTATCCGCTCCCATAGAGTGAAAACGGTCGTTTTCTTTGAAGACCGCCCTTTATAAGAGGGTGTGAAAATCCATACAACCGTCACATAATATTATTTTATTATTCTCACACTAAACTCTTAAGGCGCCACGATGAAAAGTTGTATAGCAATTTGGTTTTGATAATATGAACATTTTTCAACGACGAAAAAAAAAACGACTTCAGTTCCGCGCTCAATATTTTGAAAAAGAAAAACTGCAATGTTGTCGCATCGTAGGCAGTATGTTACTTAGTTAGTTCAATAAGAAAATTTATTTTAATAGTTGTGCATGCACTGACTACACTATTTCAGATGATGTATTTTATTACCTTCCATATTTAGTAATACAAGATTCTTCGAAAAACGTCGAAACAAAGTTCTTGTAATTTAAATGTCTTTATGTTGACACGTGTTGACGTGTTCATTATTGAAGAATAATGAAACATTAATAATATATTCACAAAGAATTTAAGAGTGCGAACATCTTCCGTAGTAAGTAATAAAATATACAATTATTTTTATAAACAATAATTATTAGCCAGAAACACTCATCCAAATTGAAAAAAACC
The DNA here is from genome assembly GCA_022606495.2 of Halesus radiatus. Lineage (NCBI taxonomy): Eukaryota > Metazoa > Arthropoda > Insecta > Trichoptera > Limnephilidae > Halesus > Halesus radiatus. The sequence continues at coordinate 71,760 of JAHDVE020002594.1, forward strand.
TTTCCGAGCAAAGATAAATGTCGCCGACAGGACTCGAACCTGCACCCTTCTGATTGCCGGTCAGATAACTTGGCGGGCTTGCGATAAGCCGACGTAGCTCAATGATAGAGCATCTGACCGGCAATCAGAAGGGTACAGGTTCGAGTCCTGTCGGCGACATTTATCTTTGCTCGGAAAGGTTTTTTTCAATTAGGATGAGTGTTTCAGGCTAATAATTATTGTTTGTAAAAATAATTGTTACCCTTTGCGCTATGCACAAAAATCTCGTCTTAAGTTTTTAAGAACTTTAGTTTATCAATTAATAATAAAATATACTCTTGTATGCAGCTAATAAAAACTTTGTGGTTGTTCATTATAAAAAAATAAGTCACTTATTACAACACCATTTTATTCGAGTATTTTTCATAGCAGTTTAGGAATCATCGTTCCTTCATACAAGATTAACATCCTGATGAAGGAACTTCGATTCCGAAACCGGTAGGAAAAATATTAAATTTCAGTGGTGTGACTTTAAGCGAATTATTATTATTTTTTAAAGTATAAATATACCTAAATTTTCAATCGAATCGCTTTAAATGCGTAGCAGTGAGACAAGTTGATTACGTCTTTTAACCGTTGAATCGTTACAACTCAATTGTTTCCTTATTAGATTTATTTTCAATCGATGAGTAGGTACCATTTAAATTGCCTTCATTATAAAACCTGTCAACGTAGATACAGTCGGCTCATTTCTTGAAGTAAACTTTATTTTCAGTGATTACCCAAAATTGTATTTATACTCACAAAAAAAAACTTCATTTGATA